>RJWH01002946.1:162188-189104 GCA_004363575.1 Solenodon paradoxus
CTAAAAAAAGATGCTTCTTCCTCCTCTCTCCCTGCCTACCTGCCTACTCACCTTCATTCCTACCCGTAACGGTCCTTAAAAAAAAAAAAAGTGTAATCTTATATTCCCAAATGAAAAACGTATTAAGAATTATTTTAATTGATAAAAAGGGAGTAGCATAATCAGTATAATTACTATATAATGTCTTAATATTTAATAAAAATGAATTGATAACTATTATTTTTTAAATCAATGCTCAGCAATTTTTTTATTAAAAGAATTTACAACATATACAGTCTTTACAATGAAACTTGGTATTCTTATAGAGGTGTTTTAAATGCCCATACTTAGTAAGCAATGGTTAATACTCATAATAAGCAACAGAACATAGTCACTGTATAAGTGGATACAAATATACAAGTCATTTTCTTATATATTACTTCATTAGATGCACAGGCAGCTCTCCAGAGCTGAAATGGTAGATTTTATGGTGCAAACAAAGTAAAGTTTAAACAATTATGAGACCTGATCACTTCATACCACGACTAAGTACAGGTTCTGAACCTGTTGATGCCTACTTAGTCCAGGGTCTGTCACACTACCAGCGTGACACCAGCGTGTCACACTACCAGCATGATGCGCTGAAACCAGACATCCTAAGAATAATTTCCCTTTAAGAAATGCTAATAACCATTAATTGGTTTGTCAACCAAAAATAAATCCCTTTTTCTTATGAAATTGAAAAAAATATACATGGAAAGAATCCAATTAGTGACTAGTGACCAACATTGTGATAAATACGTATCCGTGAAAGACAATCTTACTACCATCTTGAAGTATCTCAGCAGAGAATATAACACAGTTAATACACAAAGACAAAGCACAGGGCAAAACTACAACTTTACATCACTCAACAGTTTTTAGTTCACCATGAACTGAACTTACTTTCTGTTTTCCTGCTGTTAATCAATTTATTTTCCAATTCTTCCAGCATACTATGCTCAAGTCTGAAGTCACTTTTGGGGTTGTAGAAATGACTGTGTTTATCTTTCTCTATGTTAGCAACTCTTAAGGAAAAGAAACAAATGGTGTAAATACGATTTAAATAGATTTTAAATGTCTGAAATATGAAGACACTCATAATAATCAGTATGATATTTGGGTTAAAGCATCTAGAGAGTCAAAGAAGCATTACCTGGGTTAATAAAAGCTATGGAGTGAAAATAGAAAAGAGTTAAGTTCAACCAAAAAAAATCACAATTTGAATTGTAATTTAGATCAGAAAATGTTTCAGGAAAAGGCAGTCATAGATTTGCTTTGAAAATACAAAAGTCTGTGGCTATTGATTTCACCTCATTTCACTGTGACCTGCAAATGGTGATCACTGCTGATGACCACTTTCAACAGAAGACAGAGTTAACTTTGTAACCTGAGCCAAGACAGTTACCTCTTCTGGGTGAACTTCCACTAAAAGGTGACTAATAACAGCTCTCCGCTACCCCACAGGGCTAGATTCACATGATATGCGATAATAAACACTGAGGGCTGGCATACAGTAAAAACGTACTAAGGAAAGGCGACTTATTTAATGTTATTCCTAAAACTAAAACTTCATGAGGCAAACAATCCATGAAGACAGGACACATAGCACATTAAATGGATATTTATTTACATTTAACTTCAAAGTTTATTTCATCTCATCTTCGCTCCTTGGGTTTAATCCTTCTATCTACTCTTCCGACCATCTAATGAGTTCTAATTGCTAGTTTGAGCCCTGGGGTAAAACAAGACAGATACTATTAAAAAAACTTGCTTGTTGGACAAAGGAATTTATTTTCTCACTATCTGTTTTTCTTTCCCCCAGAAGGTGGAAGTTAATATGAAGACTTCTCCTCTCCTGGACTGAATGAGTATCTCTGGTCACTGACTTAATTTCATACAACCTCAGGGGCAGCTAAAGGAGAATTTCCAAATATTTTTCACATTTCAAACATAGAGAAAAATGTACTATGTATAAGGGACTCTGGGATAAACAAAAGATTGCCCCAGGCCCTACCTGCTGTCCCAAAGGCTGAGCTCAGGATTATAACTTAGAACACGCGTTGGGGAGAGGAGACAGTGGACAGAACAGAGATGTCAAACAGGTTTCTGTCTACAGGGCAATTCTTAAAGGTTTGAGGGGGCGTCTGGAGTCCTGTGCAAAGGACTGGGAAGCCCATCCAGGCTCCGGCTGGGGTGGGAAAAATACTATAATCAGACAGCAGTGTCTGCAATGGACACAGGATATGTTAGGACGCTATGTTATGTTTGGCTGTTGCTGAATGAGAAATACTAACCTGTAACAACATGCCAACATACCAGTGGAGACAAATTGCCAAAAGTATGAAAAGAGGGTACATCTCACTCATAATAGAAGAAATGCACTCCACAGTAACACTGTACACCTATCAGGCTGGAACAATAATCTCAAGTTTAAATCATGTATTCTCTTGGTATGCCCTGGTGGCCTTGCAGAGAAGTCTGCCCCCTCTGGCTGGCATAGTCTATCCTGGCTTTGCGTCCCTGCGCTGGGGACAACGGACAACTACCAAGACGAACAACTAAATAAAAACAAATACAATACTGCTTCTTCCTCTCTCTTCTTGCCTGCCTGCCTACTTGCCTTCATGTTTATGTAATTTTGTTTTCTGTTGATAAAATTGGGAGGAAACAGGTCATCTCAAATGTTCTGGGTAGAATTAAAAATTGTTTATGGAGGTCAATTTAGCAATATTTCTCATATATGCAAATTCATATACCTTTGAGCCACCATTTCAAGGCCTAGGAATTTTTCCTAAAGGCATATTCACACATAATCACAGGGATGCGAACCTGTACATACGCTACAGTTAACTTTGACATTGTGTGTTACAGCAAAAGACTGAATGTCACCTCAATGTCCACCTTTTGCCACAATCACACACTGCATACAACGCAGCAGTACTGTGTTCTGTGTACTGATAGGGAAGATCCCTAGATATATTCTTTTTATAACAAAGGCTTTATATAAAAATGTTAGACATACCCCAAAGTAGAGAATGGTAAGTTGACCCTCTTTCTATACTTCGTATCACTGTTTCAGCAGTTTCACCCCTCTTTAATCTGTCTTGGTTTATCTAGCCTCTTTTCTTTCCTTTTCAGCTGAAGTATTTTCAAGTCCATCTAGTACATTATGTAATTCCACGTCAACATACTTCAGTGGTGCGATGATGGAGATTTGCCTCACACAACTATAATGCCATTATCAAACCTGAGAAAATCCACGATTCCTTGGTATCTAAGCTATACTCTTAAGTTAAAGTAAGATGCCTAACAGTGTGTATGGCATGCTACCATTTATGTAATGAAGGAAAACTCTGAATATAGCATTTTCCTTTGAAGCACATAACCTATCTGTGGAAGGATGCACAGAAAGAGGAAGAAACTAAAAATAGTGGTATCTGAGCAGAGGGCAAGCGGGTGACCTGGGATTATGGGTGAAACAGAGACCTTCCACTGTAAACCCTTCAAAATATATTGATTATTTTAACCAGCTGAATGTCTTATCTATTTTGAAAATAAAAGAGAATTATATTACGAGTTCTATTTTTTTCCTTGTATTTAATGAGACTTTTTTTTAGATAGAAACACTCTTGCCAAGGATTTTTCCAATACTTTCTATTTTTTTAGATGCCTTAATTTTTACAACTGTATAATGCCACACATAATACTCTAATATACTCTTTCAATGAGTTTTTCCAAAATCTTTTCACAGATGAAAAACCCTAATCAGAACTGTAAAATCAACACAAACTGGTAGATAAAGCATCAATACTGATATAATCTCCAGGTTTTCTATATAGTATTTGGACATTAACCACTATCTAGAGAACATAAGCCAGAACTTCTAACATACCGTCCAATGCTATCTAAGGTAATGCCTTTGGAAATTATAATTTCCAAATTATAAAATTATATTTCCTCAATAAAATGACAATTTCTCAAATTCAGAATATTCAGAATAAAAGCATTATATATATGCAGCGAGAATTCACTCTCCTAAAGCCACAGTATTTAAATAGGACAATTTCTTTAGCAAATTGATACTGTGGAAGTTTGAAGCAGTATTTTCACAAAGCTTTCAAATGTACGGCAGGATTGTATGTTCTGGATTCTAATTCTTTTTCTCATTCCTCATGGTATTTGCCATATTAGTTTGCTGCTGACAACACTGAGCATTCAATAAACATTATTGGTTATCACAATGAAAATACATATATAACTAAAAATTAAAATAAATGGCAGCATCTCAATTAGTCTGGTTATAATACAAAGAATGGGTCTGGAAGGGGTAGAGACTAGGGAGGAAAAACCAATTAAAGGACCACTCAAAAAATAACTCAAGGATACAGACTTTTCATTAAAACTTAATTTATTTAATAATCTACCAAGTGAGTGACATTGTATTCAATCTATTATCTGATACTGAGATCTGAAGAGATAACTATTTTGTTTCCCTTAATACAATGACTATATTTCAAATGGTAAAAAAAAATAAAATTTTAAAAACTATGTAAAATTAACTTTATATTAGTCTACTATCATTTATCTACTTCACAGTTCCCATCTCTCTGTTATGTTTGAAAGGCTAGTAACTAGAATTATGTAAGTCAATGGATTGAGGAGACTGGAGTAAAACGAACTTTATAATGCTTATAATTAACAGCTGGTAATGGAGGGAGATAATATTCTTACACTTACTGATTTTTAACTTTTTCTGCTGTGCGTCTGAATTCTGTTTTCTTCGCCCAATTAACTTTCTGCTTCCGGTTTTGAAGGTGAAAAGGGCGGATTCCACCAGAAGGACCAAAAGAGCCATCATTCTGCACAGATTACAAACATAAATTTATCACCAGTAATGAGAATGTTAAGATGAAGATGGAATTTTTTTTTTCAAGAGGTAGTGGAGTTTCTCAGGGGATAGTTTTGGGGCCAACTGTATTTAATTGTTAAACTATATTTTGTATTTGTATGCTAAGTCCCTGAGCAAGAAATGCAAGGTGCCTGGTGCACCCTGGTGGAGTAGCAGTTAGGTCCTCTGCCTCCAGCCGAACGTGCAGCCCATATACATCCAATGACCAGGGTTTGTGTCTTGGAGCTGGGAGGGAACAACCAAGAGGAAAAACTAAATAAAAGGATTCTTCCTCCTCTCTCTCCCTGCCTACCTGCCTACTCTCCTTCATTCCTGCTTGTGCTTTTCTTAAAAAAAAAAAAGGAAAAGAAAATGCTAGATCTCCAAGGATTTTTATAAAAAGTTCTAATTGTTTCACTCATCCAAGTAGAAATGTGTATTGAACACTTAGGATATGACATGTGCAGTTCTAGACATTAGGGAAACAACAATGACTCAATTAATGTGGCCCCTGCCTGAAAACCTAGTGAGGGAAACAAATTTAAGAAGAAAAGAATGAGCAAGAAAAAACATTTTTTTAAAGCACCAACTGTGATACGAGCTACTCAGGAAATAATGCTGAGATGGACATAAGGGAACAAAGAGTGGGATTTTTCCAGTTAGAACAGAATGACCACAGGTCTGTTTGAGAAGGTGCATTTAAGGCAGAATGGAATCAGTCCACAGCACTAGGGAGCCTGTCCTAGACAGAAAGAGCAGGGAGCAAAAATGCCCAAAGGCAGGAAAGGTTGACCAGCTGTCTCAGAGAAAGGGTGCCTGTGATGAGATTTGTAAGGTGGGGGGTATGGCTGGAGATGGAATTGGGAGACAGGTATGTGACCTATCGCTGCAGCATTTTAAGTCAAGGAGGCAGTCTGGATTTTACTATGGGTTTTGAGCAAGAAAATCGCACAATATGTTTGATAGTTTAAGAAAATCTTTCTGGTTCATTTTTGGAGAAGAAATTAGAGGGAGGTGGTGGGGAGAAGGGGAAGCAAACCGACACAGGAGGCGCCGTGCAGCACACAGAAAAGAATGGCGGTGTCTGGGACCACCAGGGTGAAGGTATGGATTAGAACGAGAAGAAATACATTTTGGAGGTGTAACCAAGATTTGCTGGTGGACTGAATGTGGGAAATGAAGGAATCATTTCACTGGACATAAAATCCTTGGTTGACAGTCCTTTCTTTTAGAACGTTAACTGTGTCATCCCTCTGATTTCTGGGGCCCTAGGTTTCTGATGAGAATTCATCTGTTAGTCTTACTGTGAATCCCTTGTACAGTCGGACACTTCTTCATGACATTTCAGTCAACAATGAACTACTGACAACAGCAGATTACACCATGCAGCCTAGCTCTGTAGTAGACTATATAATCTAAATTTGTGTATTTTCACTCTGACATTAATGCAATGGCAAAATTGCCTAATGACACATAGTCCCCTCACTAAGCACTGTATGCCTATGCATGTTAACTTGCTTCTTTTTCTGGGTTTTTTTTTGGCAGTTTGATTATGGATCTTTATGAGTTCTTCTTGGAAGTAGGTTCTAACAATGAGTAGATTAATGTTTCACAAAAATTAGGGAGTTTTCAGCCATTATTTCTTTAAATATTATTTTCCCCCTTTTTCTTCACCTTCTGGGACTCTCATCATGCTGTGTTAATGTGCTGGACACTGTCTCACAGGTTCCCCGAGCTTTGCTAATTTTTCTTCATTCTTTCCTCTTTCTGTCCCTCAGCTGGGCTCTGAGTTAACCTGTCCTCGCGTTTGCTGATTCATTCCTTGGCAGCTCAAATCTGACACTGAGGTCCTCTAGTGAATTTTTCATTTGAGTCCTTATGCTTTCTAATTCCCGGATTTCTATTTAATTCTTTTTTGAAAAAAATATTGATCTCTTCATGATATTTCTATTTGGTGAGAAATTCTCATACTTACTTTTAGTTCTTCAGGTATGATTCCCTTTAGTTTGTTGACTGTATTTAAAAAATAGTTAATTGAAAATCTTTCTTTTACATCTGACTTTTAGTCTTCCTTAGGGACAGTTTCTTTGGACTGTTTAAAAAAATTCTCCTTTGTGTGGACCATACTTTCTTGTTACTTTGCATGTCTCATAATTTTTTTGTTGAAACTGGACATTTTAAATAATGTGATAATTCTGAAAAGAGATTCTCTCTCCTCCCCAAGGTTTGCTGTTTGTTTAGTCACTTTCTTGAACTAATTGTATGAAGTCTGCATTCTCTGTGTAGTTCTGAAATCCCTGCTTGGTTAGATCAGCTGTCAGCTAGTGATAAGCTGGTCAGAGATATTTTTAGATGCCTGGAACCAAGAAGTGGCAGAGTCTTTGCTGAAGTGGTCTGTATGTGTGCCTTTAAAAACATGGGCAGGCAGTTTCTATCTGAGTTCAAGGTCAGATAAAGATCTGGGCTTAGTGCATTCTTATGTCTTCCCCAGTATTCAGTTTCTTACTGATACTATAACAAACTTACAACAAATTAGCTTTCTACAATCTTAGTGGCTTACACAACACATTCATTATTTCATGGTTCTAGAGGTCAGGTCTAAAATGAAGATAATGTCAGGATTGCCTTCATTCTGGAGGCTCCAGGGGGAAATCCACTTCCTCACCTTTTTTCAGTGTCTAGACACCATCTTTATTCCTTGTCTCAAGGCCCATTTCTCCTATCACTCCATCCTGTTGCTTCCATCATTATGTCTTCTAATACTGGCTCTGACCTTCCTGCCTCCCTCTGAAAATGAATACTGACTTTGTGACTACTCTGGACTCACAGAGATAATCTCCTAATCTCTACTCTTAATTTAATCACATCTACAAAGTCCCTTTTACCACTAAGGCAATACTCATATTTACAGGTGCTGGGGACTAGGACGTGAATCACCTTGGGGCAATTCCATACGTAACCTATGACACCTGGACCTGCACACAGACCTACACATGTGTAATCTTCTGGAGAAAATCTCTTTCGAGTAATCACTCAGATCAGAGGAGGAATGTAGCAGTGATTACCGAAGAGCTACTCCAGCCAGTCATGGGCCATAGAGTTCAAAGCATGAAAGAGAAACTCATTGGAAATAAAACAAAATAGAAAACACAGTCCTGTTATGGTGCAAAAGCAGGACACACACTAGTGTAATACTGTTAGAAATATGTAAAGAAAGAATTCAACAACAGAAAAGATCAAGAGGGAAACGGCATTTGAGAGGAGGAGGATGAGATGTGCAGTCTTGAGTCTTGAAAGGCAATGACAGATAAATATACAAACAGTAAAAACAAGCCTGTGAATTTGGGGCATCCTGGGCCCATACCCCAGCTTTCTTCGGTTCTGTCAAGGACTCGCAAGGCTCCATTTTTGTGTTTTTATTTTTTGCATTTCTTGTAAGGACTGTACAGTTTTGCAGTCGACTCAAGTTGGAGACATCCAGAAATGTGCCCTCTCTGTTTGGAAGTCCCAGCATTATCTGGCACTGGGGCCTCCGTCTGATTAAGACATCAAGGAGCTCACAAAACTCCCTGGAGATGCCTGCTGTGGGGGAGACCAGGCCAGAGGGTCTCGGGACCAGCACCGGGGAGCAAACTTCAACAGAGATCTACACTGTTCCACCTGAATTGTCTCCTGCTGATTCAGCAACCCAGACGCCACCGGACCTTGTGAAGTAGAAGGGAGAAGAGGAAGAAGCATCTTTATTTACTTATTTTGGTTCTTCATCCAGCCCCAGGGAGGGGACCCAAGTCCTCGGCTTCCCAGGGTTCGCACACCAGCATCCCAGCCGCCTGAGCCAAGAGGGCACGAACTACTCCATCTCGATCAAAGAGTTTTATATTTTCTTTTTAGAAACCTGCCTACATTATAGGGTGTCTTGTCTGACAGCATTCCTTTAAAAGCTCATGCTGCAAGGCAATCAGTACAACTTAATCATCAAATTCAACAAACCCATGCTCTTTCCTCCATGGTACAACACCCTCAATCGCAGCTCTCAAACACACGCGATGTTTTAACATCTCGCAAACTTTTTATGCTCAAGTGACGTTCTGCAATTGCGACAAGTAATGGGACGAGTACTGACTGTCTGCTAGCTGGGGGTCTCATTTCTTACAACACAATTCAGCACATTAGGCATCATTCACTTTATTTTACAGATGGAAAAGTGAGTATCAAAGAGCTTAACCTGCACGCTCTCCCATGGGCACAAACCTAGTAATGTAGGGACACATATCTTCAATAGACACAAAGAAAGAAACCAAGGAATAAATAAATCCGGTAGTCTCCAAAATGATTCATGCTAAACATTTCAAATAAGTGTTTTTGAAGTGTCCTATGTTCCACTAAGAAATCCCCTCTGTCATCTCCTGGACATCCATTCTTATCAATAAGCAACGATCCGATCAGATGAGTACGAACGTGCCATTTCAGGGGAAAGAAGAAAGTGAACCATGCTTAAAACAAAACAGAGGAAGCAATACTTCATCATGCTAAAGACTGTTCCGAGAACTATGAGAAAACACAATGCCCCAGACAAAAGGCATAGGTAGCATACCCCTCTACCCCTATTATTATTTTTCATAAGAGATAAGAAATTTATGGGATTCCACACTTCAAAGAGGTTGCAGAATAAGCTACAATATGTCAGTTCTAAAACTTCAGAGATAATTACTTCAAAATAATTTAAGGGAATTGCTATGAACAAAATCTGTGTCCCCCTCAAATCTACGTATCAAAGCCCTGATCCACTTTGTGACTATATTTGGAATTAGGGTCTTCAAAGACTAATTAAATGAGGTCATAATGGTGGGACACTACTCAAATATGACTAGAGTCCTTAGAAGAAAATGAAGAGATACCAAATATCTCTGTCCTAGCCCCTCCTCCTGTCCCCTCCCCTCCCCTTGCTCCAGGCACATAAAGGACACTGGGAAAAAGCCAGGAAGTGAGGTCTTACCAGAAATCAACCTGAACATGCTTTGATCTTGAACTTACAGATCCAGAACCATGAGAAAATTAATTTGTGCTGTTTAAGCCACCCAGACTGTTGAATTTTGTTATGGAAGTCTTAGTAGACTGATAGAGAAACTTTAGATATTTTAGAGAAGATCTCTAATAATCAGCAAAATTATCTCCTCAAGAAAACATTAGTTGGTTTTACTGTTAGTAGGAATATTCATTCATTACTCACCTGCCAAATATTCAAATTCAGTGTTAGGTTTATAGAATCTGAGTGTATGGGGTGGGGATGGGGGCTTGGGGGGAGGGGACAAAGATGGAAAACATAAAATAAATATCCTCAAAAAACACAACATGGAACCACAACGAGTCTAATTCTTGGTTTTTTAAGCCTAAATACCCTTAAGGAATTCTACCCCATTACTGTATTACTTGTCAACCAGGACACTCTGCCCTCCCTAAAGGGAAGAGAGGGTCTGAACAAGGAGACCCAAGCACAGCACTACTATTTTAGACCAGAGATATCCCACTGTGGGGGCAGCCCTCTGGCCTCGTCTCTTTCCACCACATGCTCACAGCACACAACTCACCACCAGCCCCAGCCCCCAGCAGTTAGGACACACACAAAAGTGTCTCCAGACACAGCTACTTGTAAGGACAGATCCAAGAGTTGAAACAGCTCCAGGTGATTCTGGTACCACGCCCCTGGGAAGGCAAACCTCTGAGGATCACCACAGTGGGGTCATAAAAGTATTAGACAACTGGCGAGAAATGTAAATCAGGAGGCAGAAGGAAGTTCTTAGACTTTAGAGAACAAATCACTCTGAACTAGAATAAGCCAGAAAGATTTCATGGAGAAAGCCAGCAAGGTGGCTAACCCACTGCAGTCCTACCTTCAAAAACAAAAAGTCTAAAGTATTACAAAAGTATTTTATCTATTGAGCATTTTTCATATATATTTGTGAGACACCAGGTAAAAAGTAAAATCCGAAGCAGAATCATGGATGTGGGAGAAAATTTATCTGAGGTGGAATTATCTGAACTTAGACAAATAATGACACTAGGTTTCCTTACGGGGGAAAAAAAACAAAACATGGAGTCTGTCCTCAGTGCAAAGCCTTCCTTCAGGTTTGGACTGACCACAAATATTTAGTAAGTGCCTACAATGTTCTGGGACTACTAAACAGACATAGTTCTTGGAGGTGGAAATACAATATCGAACAAAACTTCTCAAAGTTTCTGCCCTTTTAGAGCTTACAAACCTGGGTGTGAGCAGGCTGGGGTGGGAAGTGGTTGGAGGGGGAGGTGGTGGTGAAGACAATAAAAACTAGGTGGAAAAAAAAAACTGGGTAATTGCATGGAGGAAAAATGAAAGAGGGAGTCCCGGTGTGCTGGGTGAGGGCTTTCAGTTTGAGATGGCCCTGTAATCACTTAACCGATGGCATGTGAATAATGTTAATCTGAAGGAGATAACAAAGCTAGCAAGGACCATGGAAGAAGAGCATTCCAAGCAGAGGGGAATAGCAGTTGTGAAGCTTATTACTAAGGTACGTACGTGCTCGGCGTGTCTGGGGACCAGTGGGAGGCCAATATGGCTGCAGTCTTGGCAGACTCAGAGCAACGGACTGCAGAAAAGGGACAGAGAGGTGGGGCTGGGGTGGTGGGGGGGCAGCTATAGTGTCATTATTGGAATGAATTCTGTTGAGGATACTTTCAGAAGGCAAGAGTGGAAGCAGAGAAACCAACTAGGAAGGTATTTTAGCCAGGGGAGAAATGATGGTTAGCAGCACTGGAGACCGGGAAAGGAGCGGGATTCTGGGTTTGTTCTGAAGGTAAGGACGGCACTGCACATGCTTTGGGTGTGGGCAGCAAGAGAGTCAAGATCTTTGGTCTCTAGTCCTCTGTGGACAAATGGGGCTGGGCGGGTCTTAGGAAACCCCTCTGCCTGGGACCATCCCTTATTGTATTCCCCCGTTTATTTCCAGCGCCGCTGCAAAAACAAAGCAGCCACCAGTTACCAGGCACCGAGTCTCTCTCGAACCAAGCACTGCACCAGGGGCTTCCCCGACACAATGACCACACTCGGAAGGTGCATTTGATCAGTTCGTTTTTAGAGAAGAAACCCAGTCGCCCAGAGGATAAGTATGTTCCTCTCGCACGGCGAGGAAGCCGCGAAGGCAGCGTTCCCACCCAGGTCTCCCTTCACGTCCCAACCACGCGGAGGCGGCTCCGTAAAGGCAGTGAAACACACAAGCCGACAAAGCGCAGCACGCGGCGCCCGCCCGCCCGCCCGCGGGGAGCGAAGGGAGCCGACGCCGGGGCTCCCGCCTGCGGGCTGCGCCGGAAGGACACCTGTTCGGGAGCGCAGAGGCCCTGGCCCGCCTCCGGTCCCGCAGCCCCGGGCCCACACCAGCCCGCGGAGAGGCTCCCGGCTCGCCTCCATCTGTTTACCTGTTGCCGCACGGGCGCTGCTCCCACGCCGGTCCCGGTGGCCGCGCCCGCCCCCGCCACAGCCCCGGCTACGGCGGTGGCCGCCGCTGCCACCACGACCGTCGTCAGGGCGGCCATCTTTCCTCGGGCAGCCGCTCGGGCAGTTGAGGCCACCAGGCCAGGAGGTTCGGGCCCCGGGAGGACTGAAACGTTGTGCGGCCAGGCTCCACTGGGACGCACCGCAGGGCCTAGGGGGGCGGGGCCAAGGAGGGGCGGGGCCAACCTAGCGCGCAGGGCTGGGCGGGGTGCGGACAGTTGGGCGGGGTCGGGGCGGGGTTGGGGCAGGGCTGTGGCTGGGTGCTGGGCGGAGTTTCTGGATGTAGACTGTGGGATGAGGCTAGGGTGCAGAGCTGGGGTCCAGGGCTGGTGCCTGGTGTGGTCAGTGGGGCAGGGCTAGAGTGCAAGGGGTGTGTCCTGGGTGCCGTCAGTAGGGCCAGGTCGGGGTGCATGGCGTCAGGGAGCTGCTGGAGGAGCCTAGTGGGGAGGTGATGGGGTGCTGGCAGAGTGGCTGACCTGGGTGTCGCTTTGAGCTAACAGTGGTTTGCATAACCCTTATCTGTCCACTTATCTACTCTTATTCAGCACCATCTTTCTACCCACTTTCCTACCTCCCAACCCTTAATCGCCAAGAAAATTATCTTTCATTTCATACTTAAATGTATTTGTGTGGTTGTATTTCTAATAGCTAGAGATATTTTGCATAATAGAATGTATTTCTAGCTTTCTACTAAGTGCTGGTGAAACTGAGTCTAAATTTAGATTCAAAAAACCTTTATTGATGGATTTGAACAATAAACTACATTTCACATTTTCAAAGAAATAAAACAGGGCACACCCCGTGAGATCAGAGGTCAGAGATTCCAGAGACTGTAATGAGAAGGTGGGGGGAGGAAAAACCAGAGATGGCTCCTTCAATCAGGGTACAAGAAATTCAGCTGGAACTCATTCATTCATGAATTCACTCATTGAACCAATATGGAGCACCTACAATATGCCAGGCACTATTGCAGGTCTCTAAAATTCACTATTGAATTAGATGCGGACATAAGGTTCCTTCTCCCATAACTTCTAATAAGGAATTTAAACAAGTAAATAAATGGAGTATTTGTTGAGCACTGTTCTAAGTAAATTAATGAAGTATGTACTCTTGTCGTCTCTGCTTCCCAGATAGAGTAACACAAAGTCATGCACGTGGGACTGACTCCAGAGCCCATTCTGGTAGAGACGTAAACAAGCAGCTGGATAAATGCTTCTGGAACCCAGGAGAGAAAATGGAGCTAAATATAAGTTTGGTGTTCATCTTCATGTAGAATGTTTTGAATAAGACTGAATGTGATCACTTAAGGAGAATATAAATAACAGAGTCCTAGGGCCCTCCAGATGTGACCAGACAGGAGCAGGAGATGGAGGAGAGGTATACTTGGGAAGGGAAGAAAACCAAAGTGTGGAATGAAGTGTTTCAAGAAACAGATTGATAAACGGTGTAGCCTGTTACCCGGAGGCTGAGTGAGATGAGAGGAGAAATGACGAAAGGATCTGGTAGTAAGGAGGTCACAGGCCACCCTGGCAAGAGTAGTGCTCGGGAAGGAGGTGAAGACCAGTTTGGCTGAGATAGCAATGAAGAGATAAGGAAGGTGAGGAGTAGAAGTGAAGTCTTTAGTCAACTGTTTTGATGATGTGATGCAGGTGATCAAAGAGGATAGGTCTTTGTTGTGCCATGTTTCAAAGTGGGAACTGAGAGAGGGTCTTTGTCCCCTGGAGTGCAGGACACAAGTGAAAATTGGGTCTTTGACAGGGGCTCAGCCTCTTCTTGACCGGAGGGTTGCAGAAGAGGGCAGTTGGTAGATTCAAAGAGATAAGCTATTTGCTCTCCTTTCCCCTGATAGAGAAAAAATATAGGTAGGTTTGGTGTAAAGACGGTAAAGCCTCTTTAATGTATACACTTAACTTGCATCCAAAATGTGGTCTGTTACTACAACACTGTCTGAGTTCCTGTAACTGTTATTCTAGAAGCATCTGACAGCATCAGGGGAAATCAATTATCAATTTGAATTAAATTTATTTGTAAGGAACAGTATTGCACCCAGTGCTACAAGGGAATAAAGGCACAAGTAAGATGCCTGCTATGTTAAGGACTGAATGATTGACTAGGATGAAAAATTCCCCCAACCCCAAATACTTAAGAATCTCGTAAACAGAAAAGTAGGGTAAGTCTTGCTCTTTTGGCAGTTGCATGGGTCCTCATTTTTAAGATCCTTTCCATTGTCAGAGCTACGAAATACATTTTTATTGTGGGTCTCATCACTTACATTTTTTAAACCAACTCTAAATGAATATCTTACCTTTTTTCTTTTCTTTAGATTTTTATAGTAATATTATTTCTTTAGTTCACAATGCTAAATTCCATTTAGGATACTGAAATTGCGATATTTCACAACATATTTTGTTATGAAAAATAGAAGTTTATTCTATGTATCTACCCAAAAGATACAAGAACACTCATTCGTAGAGATGTATGTATCCCCATGTTTACTGCAGCCCTGTTCACAATAGCTAAGAACTGGAAATTAGCTAAGTGCCCAAGATCAGATGACTAGATAAAGAAGATGTGGTACATATATACAATGTAATACTACACAGCCCTTAGAGGAGATGAAATTCTGTCATTTGGATGGATGGCTCTAGAGGGGATTAAGCTAGGTGAAATAAGTCAAAAGAAGAAAGATACCAGATGACCTCACTCATAGGTGGAATGTGAGTAGACAAAACAAAGAAACAGATGAAACAAAACTAACCCTTGGACACTTGCAACAAAACTGAGGTCACCAACAGGGAATGGAATGGGAGTCGGGGGAAGGGCAGAAATAGTGTCAGAGCCCAGTGGACAGTGGTGAAGAACACTTGATGATTTGGTGGCAGGCAGGGTGTGTTGACACATATATGAGGAATGGGGAACCTATACATGTAAATTTATTTTAATGTGTAAAAATAAAAATAATTTTAAAAATAGAAATGTATCCTCTCACAATTCAGGAGGCCAGAAGTCTGAAATTAAGGTGGCAGTAGGCGGATTACTTCTTGGATGCTCAGAGGAAGTATCTGTCCCCTGCCTGCCTCCTAGCTTCCAGCAGTAGCTGGCAAGCAGTGGCGTTCCTTGACTGTGAAAGCATAGCTCCAGTCTCTGCCTCCATCTATGCGCATGTCAGTGTCTCTGTGTCCAAATGTCCTTCTTATAAAGGACATCAGTCATTTACGGTCCACTGAGGGTCTAATCTAGTATGACCTTATCTTAATTTGATTGTTTCTGCAAAGACCCTATTTCCAAATAATGTCACATTCACAGGTACTGGGTATTAGGACTTCAGCCTATCTCTTTGAGGGGCCAATTCAACTCTTCATGCATATTATATGTAATACTATGCAATCTATATTTTTCACTTTGTAATAAATCCTGGAACCTGCTTGCTACCAGTTCACCAAAATCTTCCTGACCCTGTTTCTTTTTCATGAGTGCATACATGATACTCCATTGTTTTATTCAACCCATCATCTACTGATAGATGTTTGCATTATTTTCCATTTTTTTGCTGTTAGAAGAATTGATTCATTAGTACTTCATATTTGGGGACATGGATCTTCAGTGAATTGTTGAGAGTCAAATTGATCATGTTTTAGTATTTGATTTACTGTTTCTGAATTTGTAATCATAGTTGAAAGGCTTTTCTCAGGTTTTAAAGAAATGAACCCTTGTTTTCTGGCGTGATTTCACTTTTTCCACTTAGATATGTAGATCACTTGGAGTTTATTCTGGTATCCAGTGTGAGATATGGATCCAATTTTATCTATTCTCAAATGGCTACCTAGTTATGCCAACACTTATTACAACAGTGTATTTCCACCACTGATTTTAGACATCATGTAATTTTTCTAATATAATTGTCGTATTTTGAATTTCCTACTTTATTCGAACATTCTGTGTGTCTATTTCTGCATCACTGAATATGCACTTTTGAAGTTATAGGGGGTCCATAAAATGTTTTAATCTTATAGGGTCAATTCCTTCATTCTTCTTTTCCAATCTTGCCTTTCCTGGCTTATTTGTTTCCCAAAGAACTTTAAATTCTGTAGTCACTTAAAAAAAAAAAAAAGAATTGTATATCAAGACAGTTAATCAGCCACTCATCAATCAATAGTTGAGACTTCTATAATATTTGGACTTTTGTAAATTATCACATATTAATTTGAGCAGCTAGACAGACTACCTCTGGGCTTCTTTTTTGTGAACTGGGAGAAAAACAAGTAATTTTAAAACTGCTGCTTTTTTTGATTCTTAGCTAGGCAGAGATAATCAAAACTCATAATATTAACTGGTGCCTATAAAATAAGACAAAAAGTAACCGTCTAGGGCTGGACCTCATTGGCTCACATTGGAAGGCAAATCAACAAACATGGGGGCTGTTATCAAGGAAAGGCTGTGGAGACCAGAGGGGACCCAGCACAGGAAGTGGGTGTGTCTCCTGATTTGCATATGGAAGTCTCTGAGAGATTGTTCAGAGGGTGTTGAAGAGTAATTTCTGAGGGAAGGTGCCTGTTGGAATGAAAAGAGAAAGAAAACAGGAAAAGTTTGACCTTTGCATAAATAGTAAGTCCCAAGAGTGTGCCTGACCTGGCTGCTGGTCGGTGAAAATGAATGAGAGACCCACTGGTTCTCCAGGCTGGTGTCCTCTCCTGATCAATATCTCTGCAACGGCTGGGTTTTGCGTTGGGCAGCTGGGATGTGCCTTCCTTGTCAGAGCTTGGGACTGTAGCTAACTGACATCTAGAGCAGGACTCTTAAGAAGCCAAGGTAGGCAGCCCTGGTGGAGCAGTGGTCAGCCCTGGGTTGAAGTCCTGGGTGGGGTTGGTGGGGGGGTGGGGGCGGCAGGCAGGGAACAACCAGCATGAACAACTAAATAAAAAATAAAACCAAAAATGCTTCTTTCTCTCTTTTCTGCCTGCCTGCTCACCTTCATTCCTGCCTGCACCTTTCCTGAAAAAAAAAAAACAAAAACAAAGTAAAGAGAAGACAACCTGAAAAAGCAAAGCGGGTGGTTTTAATGTTGTGTAGACAAAGGACATTTTAGATAGATCTAATGGACATAAACTCTTTTCCCTGAAAGCAGGGACTATGCCTTCTTTTTTTAGCACTCATGAAATATCCACAATGGCCACATTTTTATTAGGTCACAAAATCCTAGATCAATGCCAGAAAGCACAAATAAGGCAGATATAATTATCTAATTGCAAAGCAAATTTAAAAAGACAAAAAGACCCTATTCCTTGGAATTTTGAAACTTTGGAGTGTGGAGGACATCAAAACTAAAATTGCTGTTTCATTAGAAAATATTGGTAATACTACATACTAGTATCCATGGATAGCTAAAATAATCCTCTGAAGAAAATCAGTGGTTTTAATAAACACACTGATAAAGAATTCTAAAAAATGAATTAGTCATCCAGCTCGGGAAGATGGGGAAAATCAACAACCAAAAATAAATTAAGAAATATGAAAGCAGAAAATAAAAATTAAAAAATTCTGATTAATGCATTTAACAAATTAAGATAGATATGCCATTAATTAACCTGATCAATAATTCAAACAAAAAAAGCACAAGTATATGTAATAAAATGACATGAAGGAAAAGTAGACTCGGGAGAATATTATGCTACACTGTCTGCAAATAAATTTAAAAATCTACATGAAATGTATCATTTTTCTAAGAAAATAAAATTTACTAAAATTGGCAAATTAAAAAGCTAAAACATTAAGTATAGAAAAACCTAAGGAAAAAGAAAAGGTTGTCAAAATGGCAGACTCCTAAATAGCACCAGGTTCAGAGGGTCTCATAAGCTAATTTTACCAAATCTTACAGAACAGCTGGGTTTGAATGCTTTTTAAATTATTCCAGAGCAGGGACCAAAGAGGCAAGCTTCCAAATTCTAAGAATAAAAGTAGCATATGCTTATTGCCAGAAACCATTAGTAACAGCAGAAAGAAAAAAAACCACTGACAAAAATCAATGATAAACATTCATGTAGAAAATGTTTACCCATGTTTTAGCAAACTGAATGCAGCGGTACACTAGAAGAATGAAAAAACAAACAACTAGTTCCTCCACCGGCCCCCACAAGATCACAAGAACTTGGGAAGTGGGTGGGAACAGCGGGCTGGCTGACTCAGCATCCATTCCCATCTCTGTTTAGTGTGCTGTCTTATCCTGCAGTTTCTGAAAAGCACGGAATCCTCATCTCCCAGGCTCTCTTGCAGCTAGGGTCCATAATATAAATTACGTTTTATGGTTAGATGCACTTGTGTGAAAGCTGATTTCAAAACAGAGTTAAATAGAGAAAAAGCTGGGATCAGAGGCATCCATTTTGCTGGAGTAGATGATAGTAGGCATGAAAATCTGGAGTTGACAGTTCTAGCATCAATTTCTTGATGGCAGATGAGAAGGGATTTGTTTGTTTGTGAACTCCTGGTCTCAGGTTTTGCGTCTGGGCCCAAAGGTTCTCTGTGATCTGCACCTTAGCTGTCTGGGCCACTAAGCCACAGGGTTATACCCAGAGGTAGCTGCTTGCTCAGGGATCACATTAAGACAGTGCACTCCTGGAGTTAAGAGATGGAGCGTGATTTCCTGACTGTTACAGAGGGAGCAGGTCTCTTGGTGGATCAGTTCTGCAGGTGATTCTGAGAGTTATTCCTAGAGGGCCTACTCCTCCAACTCTCCACTGATATATAAGTACTTGATGAAATCCCTTTCTGTTTTCTATAACTGATCTCTGACTGATAAAGTAGATTCAAAGAGATTTTCTCCAAATATACTGGAAAGACATTTGATACAGTTCAACATCCATTCTTGATTTTTAAAAATCTTCATAAAATAGGAAAAATGACTGTTTCTTAGAGGCAGACATTATGCTTTAAGAGGAAACAGTAGAAGCATTAAAATCAACAGCAAGACAATTATGTATACAGTCTCCACACTTATTTAGCAAGGCTCTGGAGGTTTAACTGATGCAATTAGACAAGAGGAAGTCATAAGAGGTACAAGCATTGGAAGAGAGATACAACAATGACTTGTGTATTGGGGTTTTTCACGTTGTTTTTTTTATTGTAGTAAGTTTAATTTTACACATTAAAATAAACTCATTTGTGTAGTTTCCCATAGTGCAGGTTTCCCATTCCTCAGATACATGTCAACAGACCATGCCCTCCATGAAATCAACAAGTGTTCTTCAGCATTGTCCGGTGGGCTCCATCACCACTTGCTGGCACCCCCTAACCCACCATTCTCTGTTGGTCACCTCAGTTCTATTGCAAGTGTCCAAGGGTTGGTTTTGTTTCATCTGTTCCTTTTTCTATTCAATTCCATCTACTAGTAAGGTCATCTGATATCTTTCTTCTTTTGACTTGTTTCACTTAGCACCATCCCCTCTAGACCCATCCAAATTGATTCAAATGGCAGGGTTTTATCTCTTCTAAGGGCTGTGTAGTGTTCCATGGTGTATATGGACCACATCTTTATCCATTCATCTGGCATTGGGCACTTAGGTAGTTTCCAGTTCTTAGCTATGGTGACTAGGACTGCAATAAACGAGGGGGGATAAATCTCTGCAAATGAGTGTTTTTGTCTTTTGGGTAAATAACAATCATTATTTACAGAAAACTGTACACCCAGAAAGACCAAGAACCCTAATTATAAATCTGCTTCAAGCAATATGCGAACTCATGAGATGGATGGGTCCAAAGTTGGTGTGTAAAAAATTAATCGTCTTCATCTATATAAACAGCAACCAGTTAAAAAACATAATGGCAAATTACAATGATTCAAATTATAATAGCAAAAAAGAAAATAAAAATAAATGGAAATATAGTTTTTGATAGAGGTGATGATTTTAACTAGCAACTTTTGGGGTGCCCTGGTAGAGTACCGCTTTGGTCAGTGCAGTCCACATACCTCCCAAGGACCCAGGTTCACTTCCCAAGGGCTGGGAGGGTATCAGCTGAGATAAACGAGTAAATAAAACAGAAAGATTCCTTCTCCTCTCTCTTCCTGCCTGCTTCTGTCGCTTTCATTCCTTCCTGCACCTTCCTAAATAAATAAATACATACCTTTTCCAGAGAGGACCTGAGAAAAACTAAAACCCACTCTTGTCTGGAAATGGTTTTGCTTTGCTCACACTTGAAGGGAACCCTCACTCAAGAGAACTCTGTAGAAAGAAATGTTCTCTCAGAATGTTGAAGATGCTGTTCTACTGTCTTTTCCGGACCACTGAGAAGTCCATCATCAATATTTCTTTACTTCGGAATCCGTTTCAACGGCAAAACTAAAATCCAATCATTTGGCTCCTTAGTGTCAGAGCTCAGGATAGAAACCTGCCAAATCCACATCTCACACCACTATATCTACTCACTGAGGACATATAACACGGAAAATACAAGCAAAATTTATCTTCGACCAATTCAGCTCAATTTCTTTAATGATCTCCTTCTACCTGCGGCTCTGGAGAACCTCACCCAACTGTATAAAACTGCAGTTCCTTTTTGTCCACCAGATGTCACCCAAGAAACAATAAATAACTCCAGAGGCCATTGGAATTTTTACAAAAGAAAAATAATTTCATCTTTTATGCATGAACTGAGAATGCTCTTGCTATATGACATATCAGCATTAGAGGTGCAAAGGTGTATACCAGTTAAAACCCTGATAAAGAGAACCCATTTATTCTCATACTTGTAACTCTAGTCGATTGATATTTAGACTCTAACACAGATCTCCAATTTATATCAGAGTTCTTTTTAGTAAAATTCATTAGAGTAGCTTTTATTACTACCACTTTTGATATGATATGAACAGGAAAAACTAAACGACTTACATGAGAATGCAAACTAAAAGAACAGAGCCTCGTAATTGTGATTTTACCGACCACTCCATTCAGTCCTCTGTGGTCTAGTGCATCCTATTGTGTGTGTCCAGACGCCTTGGATGACCTAAAAAACTCTGCATGATGCCCTTTCCAGCTTCCCTTCTGCTCTGACCTGCTTCTCCAGTTACCTGGGCATCTTGCAGATCCCCAAATGTGTGAGCATCTGTTTGCACATGTTAATGGTCCAACCTGGATTGTGCCCCTAAGCCTCCCTTTACCTTATTAGTCATGATCCTTCCGACAGTTTGTCAGCTCCGAAGGGAGCCCTCCTTGGTCACCTCCAGCTCTTCTAGACGTGGACCCCTATGATCTATTTTTCCTTCCTAACAGATGTCAGCATTTGTGTGACAGTTTGATCTAGAAGGTCACCTCCATGGGGCACCTGCGTGTCTATGCTCTGCTGTGAGTATTATTTAATAGATTTACCACAATGTTTAGAGTGGAAACGAGGTCCAACTGGAGGGAGTATCACCAAGCAGGTAGTAGTAGGGGGATGTAGTGGGGATGGGGGTACAGCACTCAAACTGGGCAAACCTGTACCCCTTTGGGCGATTTGGAGCTGGTTTGTTGCTACACATTTGCCCACATTAACTTTTAACAACACTGCTAAACCGAGACAGTCCCAGTCAAATCGGGATATATGATAGCTGTATTAATGTCTGTGGAAAGAAAGAATTGTTGAATACAGATTACAGTGTTTATATGCCTCCCCTATTCGAGTCAGTTCCAGAAAGGGTGGCCTTTGTTCTGTGCACTGGGTCTATATTTTCTAAACCAAAAATTAGGCCATATTTGGACAAGTGTTTGAACAGAGGGTTAACTTTAGACAACACGGGAGGGAGGGTTGCCAAATATGGGAGCAGTTCCTATCTGGTCTTTGTGAGCGTTTGTGTCTACTGACGAAGTGGTGTGTGATAACAAAAAACTGGCCGTCCATGAGGCAAGTCTAGGTGGAATTACATTGAACTTACATTTCTTAGTAGAAATGTAACTTCTTGTCACCTACAGTCACTCACTAGGGATTCAGTCCAAACCATGACACTGACCCCTGTCAGAGTTTTCTTTTCCTACGGGAAAGTGGGGAGTTTTCAGCTTGGATGGTGCAGACACTCTCACAGGCACCTTGGAGAGGGGATGTGTCCCAGCTCTGCCACAGCACAGCACAGGAACTGACTGGAACTCTCCGTCAGTTATTCCGCAAGAGTCATTCAGCCCTCCTATAGCTTTTTACTGAATACTCAAGATGTGCCAGTTATAGTGCTTGATGCTGGGGTTACAAAGTTAAATGAGACACAGTCCTTGCCGTCAAGTAATTTATCTCTCTTAGGGAACACAGGCCAATAGGCCCATAACTGAAGTCCAGAGGGGGCCACATAAATACGACATGAAGTGGGGTGGGTATCAGAGGTAGATATACTTGAATAACCGAGAGTTGTGGTAGAGGGTCCACAAGAGAGCTTTCTTAAGAAGGAGACACCCAAGCTTAGTTTCCAAGGGCAGGAAGCATTTGACTATAATAACAAGGGAAGAGCAAACAACTTCCTAGAAAACAACATGGCAGCGCCCTGCTGGAGCAGCATGAGGTCAAGCACTTCTAAAGGAACAGGCCATGTTCCCTGGATTCAAGTCTGTGGCCCAGGGAGAAGCAATCACTGTGAACAACTAAACAAAAATAAAATAAAGTGCTTCTTCCTCCTCTCTCTTCCTGTGTGATGACTAGGCTCCATGCCTTCAGTCCTGCCTGCATCTTTCCTCTAAAGAAGAAAAGAAAGCAACCTGAAGGAGGGCACTGAGAAACCAGGCCCAGCAGCTTGTTTAGGGAGCTGGAGGAGGCTCAGTATGACTGTTAGGAGACTCTCCATGAAGCTGAGAGAACTGGCAAATTAATTCCTCCATCTCCATTCTCACAACCCACTGCCCCCATGAAAAAAAAAATTTTTTTTGGTGCATAAACCAAAAATGAATCAATGATAGTAAAAAAATAAAGTCTTTAGCATGAGTGACAGTTATGGCAAATGCGGGTTTACAAATCAGCATGAGTTTCATATTCATGTTCTAGGGAAAATAAAGGAGCTGGCTCTAGAGAGCTGGCACAGACTCGAGAGGCCGTGGGGCATCTGCAGTGTATGCTCTCGTCGCGGGTTCCCTGAGAAACTGGAGCCTCGGGGCAAAGTTGAAGCTGCCACTTTTTTTTTTTTTTTTTTACGTCCATTAAGACATTTGTCTTTTTAATTATTGAAAAAATAAACACAGGCAGTAACATAAACGCTATAAAGCTTTAACATACAACTAAGCAAAAATAAGAAAAATAAAACAGCCAATTCCCACCATTCAGATTACAGGCATTGACATCTCAGGATATCCTTCAAACATCTTCATCTCCCATCAAGAAGCAACCAGAAGAATTCACAGGACGGGATAGTCTATAGAACTGCCTGAACTCTTCACCAAATGGTGTCAAAAACGAGATTATTTTTGATTAAAAGGGACTTAAGATATATAGCAGAATCTAGAACTGTTTTTAGATTGGACCCTGGTTGAGGCTAGAAGGGCATTTTTGAGACAATGGGAAGATTTGAATCTGGGCATTAGCAGAGATGAAAATGCACTGTCCTGGAAGATTATTAATTGAGAGTTGCCACTTTTAAGGAGATGTGATCACAGGGAAGCTGGAGCAGGGGCAGGAGGGAAACTCGAGGGAGGCTCCAGTCAGCCTGTACTTGGCAGTGAGTAGACTTAATGGTTGACCCATGGGATGTGTCCAGTTTGCCCTCAAAAACCACTGTCCAGCAGGAGTGAGGAAGGGAGAAGAATCTATCTGCTGCTCTCTCCCCTTCCCTACCTCTCTTTGAAGAGTCTTCCCCCTAAAGGTGTGCCTCAGGTGGGCCAGCTAATGTGAAGCCATGTCACTGAGGTGGGCGTCTGTCATGGCTTTTGGCTGCCCATTCTCTTTAAGGTTATTTCCTACTTGGAGATGGCTCTAATTTTGGAGAGTGCTCTGTAAACAAGTCAGACACTCTCTTGACATCTAAGCTTCCAGGGTGTAGGTCTAGGTTGTGGCGGTCAGACCCCCCAACTGAGCCTCCTGCAGAAGAGAGGGAAGCAGGGCGCATCATGGCAGGGAGGTGGGGAAATGAGGGGAGAGGGAGAAAGGGAAGCGGGGAGAAGGAAAGGTAGGAGCTTCAGAGACCATCACCAGAGGTTCTGTCAGGACAGTAACCTCTAGTGTCCACTGCTGAGGTGGGAGCTGGATGTCGATATTCAGGGACAGGCAGGGGGACCCTGCAGCCATCCTGCTAGGGTGCCATTATGTGGCTCCCACTCTCAGTGTTCCCCTTGCTGGCTGGTCCTCAGTGACTTTCTGAGAACTCCTTGAAGTCTACAACAAATTGCTTTGATTTTTTCCTTTCGTTCTTTCTTTTCTTTTTTTTTGCCCAAATTAGTCAGACAGGGTGCACCCTGGTGCCTCAGCAGTTAAGTCTGCAGCTCCAGATGGCCAAGTCCACTTGAAGCCCAAGGACCTAGGTGTGTGGTCTGGATGGAGGTTACAGCCAAATGAATAACTAAATGGATGGGTGGACATGTCCTCCTCTCTCTTTCTGCCTGCCTGTGTCCTGCCTCTAAATAAATAAATACTTCTAAAAAAAGATTAGAGTGAGTTTTGCTTCTGACATGTAAAAACCTTGAAAGGTTTGGTGCACCTGATGGAGTGATCCACATACATCCCAAGGTCACGGGTTTGTGACCCAGGGCCAGAGGGTGCCTGCCTGCTTACTCATCTTCATTCCTGCCTGCACCTTTTCTTCAAAACAAAAACAAAAACAAAAAACTCTGAAAGATTCATGCAGTCTAGAAATAAATGCTGGGTTGTCTTCAAGTTATGACATGCTTCTAAATCCTAAACCTGATTGTTTATGAGCTGAATCTCATTCATTTCCAGGCCATAGCGTAGAATTGTAGAATTCTAGAATCTTCGACACAGAGGGCTCCTTTTATTTTGTTTGATCACTCACCTTTGGTTTTGAGGAAGTTTCAGACCATACCCACCGGAGGGAATGGAATTTCTCCTTAAACCCAAAGTAATGGTGGTGGGTAATTTAAACAGGTTGAAATGTCTTCGCACCAATCATCCAGTGAGTAGGGCTGAGTGGGACTCTCGGGACACTATTTATGTGACACAGGTGAAGGACCTGCAGGCTGTAACCTAATTTAGTCAGGTATTTCTGGTAGAAAAAAACAGTGGCCTATATATAAATCAGCAATCTTCCTGCACAATCTAGTGAAACCAGGTCACTATTTCCAGCCCTAATTGTGTTCCCGGGTCCCTCAGCACTGAGCTGTGTCACAAATTTCCTCTCGATGAGGTGATGAGTAAGTGTGTAGGAAAAACAAAAATGGAAGGCGAAACTCACGGGAATATGTGGAAAGTGTCACTCCATAAAGCGTCGACTTAGGTGCTAGGTAGGTCACAATCATACATTGTACTAGGATCACCAATTATTAGGTGTTAGCTACTCTTCTCCTTCAGGCACTCAGGAAGGAATTTGATGAGACCTTCTCTGGAGCTGGTGAATATCCCTCTAGGAGGAAGGGCTTCCATGGACAACGGCCACCCAAGTGATCTCTGATTTAGAACGATTTATTCTTGAGGATGCTGAGTGAGTGAGTGGCTGTGTTAGGTTGGGGTTGTAGGAGAATCACTCAAAGGTGCTGTCACCATTGTCCTACCCACCATTACCATAGGCTCCCTTGGCTTAGGGTGCTAAAGAAACAGCTCTCATTGGGCTTAGGTCAGGCCAATCAGAAACAATTTCATGCAAAATGCGTTAGCTGACAAGTTGGCCCTATGTAATCTGGAGAAATTTGCCTCAAACAGAACAGACAGAAACACACACACACACACACCAACAACCACCATACTTGCAAATGCATATTTAACAGTTCTATAAGGATGTGTTTCTGGAAAGTTAACCACTTTATGATCATATTTCTGGGAATATTCTGCTTCTCCTGTAGTTCCTCTAGAACTCTCTGCCCAAGCTCAAGACTTCTCCTCCTGGTCATACAGTGCATATGCCTCCAACTGAGAATCGTCCCCAGAGGAGTCTGTCCTTTAATGCGCATGAATCAAGTTTTCCATGTATTAGGACAAAACCAGGCTGAGAAACATTAACTTAGGAAAAATAGATGGCAGGTCTTATAACATCTGACTTTTCTTCTCCCCTTCATTTCAAGAGGCAATTGCCAAGTCTACTCTCATGGGCTTTTAATCCATAATTTTCACCACCTTCCCAGCTGGTAATGAAACTGACTAAGGGGGCCTTCCCAACATACACACTGACCCACATAGAGCAAATTCAAACATACTAGAGATGTCCCATCACTCCACATGTTTGTGTCTTTTTGGTGTAATATTTGAGGGGTGGCTGGGGTCTCCGGGTCTCTGGGGATGTCAGTGTCTGGGTGTGTGTGACTGCCTTGGCCGTTCATAGAATGGTAATCTTAGATGTCTAGGCTCTTCCTACTTCTGCTCCCTCCCCTCCCCTCCCCTG
>RJWH01002947.1:0-104402 GCA_004363575.1 Solenodon paradoxus
AGAAAGAGAGGGGGAGGGAGGGAGGGAGGGAGGGAAGGAAGTTACATAATTTGTGTAGATAGATGTGCCCTTCATAAAATGTAATGATTATGGAGGAAAAACACTTGTCTAGGTGTTCTGGGATGATTAAAGACCCAAGAAGAGAATATCCCTGAACAGATAACTGGAGTTGAATGGTATAATATCTACCAAATATTTACCTTGATAGCATTTACCAGAGGTGCCTTGGATCAGTATCTCTCAATAGGAGCTTCCACTTATCCTCTTAGAAGATTGTTCTGATTAGGAAAAAATGTTTGAAAAGAAGGGATAAATTCAAGTAAAGCTGGCAACAGAACCTTAGACTGCTGACTGAAGCTTTTACTCTAGGCATGGCATAATTTTGTCTTCTAGTTTACTTAAAATATTTTAGATTTAGTAGAAAGCTGGAAGTTTAGCATTTTATAAAGCTCATTCAAAATTCAAAATAGACTCTCCACGGTATAAAGAATGGTAAATAGCATTGTGTTTATTCCCTTCAGTGTTCAGTTGGAGGATTCAATTTAATCTAAAAATAAAAAAAATGCAATTAAAATTAAGTGCTTTGCACCCACTTTAAGCCAATAGGCAATAGATGCTTCTATGTATAAGGTAACTTAAAAATAGCAGTGGAAGATTTGAAAAGTTTAATGCATGGTCTCTGCCATCGCTGGGAAAAGGAGACATAATCACAGGAAATATAAAATACATACAGCAGTATGTAGCAGCAAGTTAAGTGATTCAGCAATTTAAATTTAAAGACTGAAAGTCTCATTTTAATTGCAGATTACCTAATTGCATTTTCATGATTTACAGCTAATGAGATGAATTTCTCTCCAAATTATTCTTGGAGAAGCGACTTGGCTTGCAGAGTCCACGCTGAAAGCCAGAGCCCAGTACCCTGGCAAAAGCGTTGTAGTCAGGAAGCTATACAGCCCATGTTCACTTCCAGTTGAGGAGACTGAAAAAACGTTGGTCTTAAATAAAAGTATGATATGCAGCTATTACAATTGTTCACATTTGAGATTTTCTTTTCTTTGGCACTCTGAAAATGTTTGTGTCTCCCACAGCAAACAAATGGGAGGTTTAACTGTTGGTAATTATATACCACTGTTTAAAATTACACTTCCATTTTTTAAAATTATTTGGCTATGAGGAGGAAGTGTGGCTCTAATATATGGTTTAAAGTGTATAGTTTAAAGAATGAGTCTCAGAGTGGTGGGAAGGCATGGCTGGCTCTAGGTTAATTTTCATTGCTTATAATTAGTATTGATTTGGGGTGTTTTCTCTAAGAAGCAAGAGACCTAAACTATACAGGTTAACCTTATATTCCAGTTATTATACTGGATGAGATTTTCTGGGTGAACTAGGCAGCTATTATTTTAAAAGTTGGGAGGCTACTTTATGTAAGCTCGAGTCCGAGTTCAACTCAATGCTGGGATTCAGAAATGGCAGGAATATCTGGTAAGTTGGTAAAAAACAGTCAGCACACATATATTCATCCACATTTTTTGATTCACATAGAGAAAAGTATTTGTAGAGAAAAACAGGGAGAAGAGTAATGGGGTGGGCATCATAGGGGACTTACTAGCTATGTTACTAGTCCATTGGCCATTTCCCTTTCTTTGAAATTTACTCCCATTGCGGATAGGCTGATGCACTGCAGATATACTTTTATTATATAATTCCAACCATGGCTGATTGGACTTGGCTTAGATATACTAATTCAATATAGGCCCATCTGACTTTCTTTCCTGAGAACTTGGAATTTAAATTCCAGGATTTTAAATTCCAGGATGGCCAGGAAGTTTCCCCATGGAATTGAATCATAGAATCCATAGTAATACATTCTACCATGCAAAAGAAAAGCACAAAAAACTGGTTGGCTGAGTGAGAGAAAAGTGCAGCAGATATACCAGATATTTGAGGTTTTCCTTTTTGCACCCAGGGTTCTTTGTGGTGAAGGGAAACAGGAGAAAGATGCTTTGTCACTTTATGTTGAACCACCCTTGCTATAAATACCAACATTTTGATGGACGATACAGTGAGTTGTCTTAGTGTAAGGACACTTGGAATTTACCCTGAGGGTCAAATCAGTAAACTGTGGTGAATGAATGAAGATTGTGTTGACAGATTGACTTACACCTGGACACCTGGAGATATAACAATGGAAGATTTGTATCCATGGGATGAGGAGGGTAGTGAGTCACTGAACTTTGGGTAAATAGCTTTAAAGTGACCCCTTTAATGTCCCTGATTGCTTAGGTCTAAGGAAAGTTGCAACCATTTATAAACAAGGATAATAATTTCTAAGCAGTTGCTTCATAAATTGTAAGTAATAAAGAACAAGTAAAATAATAAAAAATAAGCATGGTGGTTGCTTTTCATCCTAGATGGACTTATTTTCTTGAATAAAAAGTGTCACTTAATAACTAAGTAGCTTTGGTTAGTTACCTTCTTAAGACCTCATTTGCTATTTTTCAAAATAAGCTATCTGGACAAAATGATTCAAATGGAGTTTCTGGGTCTGAAACTTGTATTTCTGTGAAGCTATGAATGTCTTGCATTTGTCCTCCTTCAAAGATTCACAAAAATATTTTGTGGTAACTCGTGTATTTATTTTGTTTTTCCTCAATGTTTAGAATTTATTGGTTGTATGTATTTTATTACAAATCAACATTTATTACAATATTTTTTATAAGCCGAAGTGAAAATGGGCAATTTTCTGAAGACAGGCTTTCAGACCAGCAGATTTTTTTTGCTATGGATTTAAAAAATTAGTGTGCTGACATGAATCTTTTCTCTGTGAGGTATGGGACCCAAAAGCTATTACACACTCGCCTCTGGTACGTGTCAGTGACTGAGTACTGGAAAGAAGTAATTTAGCTGTTGTTGAAAATCTGATTTGTGTTTGCTGAGGTATTCCAGGAGCCCCTTGAATGGAGACCGCCTCCCCTCTCTGCAGCTCTTACCAGTGGTAGAAGTGCCCCCAAGGAGGCCTGAAAAATGAAAGGCTGGTAGGAGTAGTGAAGGAGAGAGGATAACAAATACACCTAAATCTTTGACAGACTATGCACACTTATGCCTAGAATAAATTCTAACTTGACAGAGACACAAGGATAGATAAAATTTCTATTGGAGAAGTAAAGTATGTCAGAAATAGTATAAAAGACTTTCGTACACTGAATCAGCAGGGATGTTGAAGGAACTAACCTTAGGAAAAGCTTGTAAGAGGTAAAGTATGTTTGGGAATATTGCTATTATGCTTTAAGAAGTAGAAAACTTCTTTTTCAAGATATAATTATTTTGGTGTTAAAGTCCCATCCTGGATGCATGGATGTGATTTAAATATAAGCACTATTGTAGCATGAAAGTGCTTGAATATTTGTCAGTTACTCTGTTTGTAGGGATTGCAGTGCCCATACATTCTACAGAAATCCATGGACATGATGATAGTATAAGAACTAGGTGGGTAGAGGAAGGAAGGGAGGGAACAGGGGAAAAAGTAAAGAGGAGAAAGGAAAATTTAACAAGCCAAAAGGGATTGAGCACTCTTATGGGAATATTCATACATGTGATTTAATTTTTACCAGGAAAGAGACTACATTGAATGTTGAAAATCTTGTGGAATAAACATCCTTCCTTTGGCAGATGAATGGAGACTTGTTTTACAACGTATGGAGTGTCCAGGAGACAATACTACAACTCGGTTTAGGACATGGCTGTAGGAGTTTGGGAGATGTGGGTTTGAGACTGAGATGATCGACTTGACAGCTGTCCTTGTTATGACTCTCTGGAATAAACCAAGTGGGCACTCTTTGGAAGTATTTTAGGCAGATTTATTACATGTGGGCTCAGCAGGGATCCTTCCCAAAAACTGAGCGTGGATGTTAGTATGGGGTACACTTACATAAGTTTAGAAAAAAGACGGGAGAGGGGAGTTGTAAATTAACTGGGATTGCAAGCAGAACCCAAGTTAGTTATAAATTCTTCACATGGGCAATACACACAGGAGTCAACACAGGATTCAATTTGCCGGACACATATTTGTAACACACACAAGATTCTGCTTGCAGGCAATTAAGGAAGTTCTTTATCTTACCAGTAGTCTCTGGCATTTCAGTGAGCTCAGGCTACAGGATGTTCATAGCTCTGCTAGCTTGGTGGTCTCATGGTTGTCTTCATGGCTGCTAGAGATGGCGGGCAAGCCTTTTTCCTTCACATCCTACCTATCAGGTTCCTGCTATCCAGAATGATCCCATCCACAAAGGGCTGCAGTGACGAGTGATAATAAGTGTTCGTAGTTTCACATGCTGCTGGTCCCACAGGAAGCATTATCTCATTTAATTCTTATAACTAACATCTGAGGCAGATATTTGCATGCCCATTTTACAGATGAGGCATTTGATTGGGCAGCCAGGGAAAGAATCTTGCCCTTGTCAAAGCTGGTCAATAGCAGCAAACCCAGGTGTTATGACTCCAACTCTAGAGTACTTTGACTTTCCTGGGATGTTTACCAGAGAACCCAAAACAGAAGCAGGCAAATTAAAAAAATGCATGTCTCTACTGTCTCTCTCCTCTTTTCACCAACCCTTCCCAGGGTCCTACTGTCACCAGGAGTATGCTCTCAGGACAGCCTCTTTGTGGTGTTCTCTAAGTGACCCTCTCTCATCTTTCAGTTTTATTCAAACTGACCTATGAACTAGTCCCCAAATGAATGCTGCCTCTCATGGCAAAATTGAAGGGGGTACTTTATATCAAGACACTGCCTCTGATAATGGACAGAGGGCCACCAACCCCACCTTATCTCAGCCTATTACAATGATTCAAGGGAAAGTTGGTGTTCTTGAAAACTACCAAGCTTTGTATCCTTATAATATCCTTATTCTTCACACACAGAATTATTCACCAAACCACATCAGCACCAGGAGAGAAAGTTAACTAACCTGTATTTGCTGCTGCTTTTTTCAGCTTGCAGCTAATAGGTGTGGATAGCTGGTTTTTGAATCAAACACAACTACAGTGTGTGACAGTTTTTCAACACTGAGATATTCTGGGGGATTTCCTCCTCCTCAGTCTCTCACAGAGATTGATTATCTCCTATAAACTCAAAAGTAGGTAATAGAAAAACAAAACACCCTAATTTAATCTCAAGGACTGAAAGGGTATACAATGCAAAGTCAGGGAAGATACTGGGGAAGTTGATAGCTTTTTCCAGTCTTTCAGCTAGCTCTTCATCTATGAGACTGATTTAAGCAAATCAATCAAAAAAAGGTCACATTTTTAGTCTCTTTTTAATATTGCAGCTACATAAAATGTTAAAGAATGCTTCTGGATTCCTCTTCTGACCTTTCACACAGAATAAACATCATTTAAATACCCATCATTGAAACTACAACTTAAAACAGAAGACCTAGATTGTAGCCTTGGATATACATGGAGTAGCCATGTATTCTTAGATAAGTCTCTTAAACTCTCTGGATACTAGTATTATTTTCTATAAAATGAAGAGGCTACCAGGTGTTAGATATTACCTGCCCATAAGATATTTCTACCAACTGTACCTATGAGCACCAGAGTCACTCTTCACAGATTTTAATTTTTAATTTTAATTAACATTATGTAGATATGTAGGATATTGATGTGATCTCTACTGAATTTCAGGTATTTACAAGTAAAGGGGCCTACTAAAAGCTGGGTGTCTATGACCAAAGGTCACCTGACACTTTCAGACTATGAGATAACCCTTAAAGTGATAAGCTCAAGCTTACACCAAAAATGATAATAGCTTAATGAAAAGGCTTTGAGAACTAAAGAGAGGTTTACTCTGTGTTCTGACACTAATTTGGATGATTACTTTAGACATGCTACTTAACTGTCAATTTTACATTTTTTCCCCCTTGGCCAAAAGAGAAGGAATACTATCCATTCTAATGATCTCATTGAATTTTTGTGAAGATCCCATCTTCCCTACGCCATACTCAGATATAAAAGTGTCTTCAGCATCTTTGGTGCATGGTGGTGACTGTGGTTCGCAATTGCAAATCTCATTTGTTCAGAATATATGTGTCACTCACTGACATACACACATTATTAACCTTACTAACTGGAGGATAGTGGATCCAAGATTAGAATCTAGGTCATATTTTTAGGTTGCAGTTTTATTCTACTCTCCGCTTGCTTCTTTCCTGCTCAATAATCTTCTCTAGCTCTCACTGCTTGATTAAGTTACTTTGAAAGAACTGGGACCTCTTCATTCTGGTTACTCTCAAGGTCATAGAGATCATTTAGACTGAACAACTGCCAACTCAGCAGTTCTAATATTTATTTTTCACATGTTTGAAGGCTGCAAAAGTTGAAAGTATGGGCAGATTGGGTGACTGGTGAAGACCCTACTCTCTGGTTTATAGGCTGTGTCTTCTAGCTGTGTCCTTACACTGTGGAAAGGAAAAGGAGTGCTCTGGGGTTGCTCTTATATGGACACATAATCCTATTCCTGAGGGCTCTTCCCTAATGACTTAACCACCTTCAAAGGCCCCCACCTCCAAATATCATTATTTGAACAATAAATAGACCAGAAGTTTCACGGTACCACTTTCCAGGCAGATGCTTTAAAAGACTGGTAGCTTCTACTTTCTGTCTCTTATACCTTTCACTTCTGGAATTGAGCCATCTTATGGGAAGAAATCTATGACACCCAGGAAGAGACCACAAGAGAGGATGAAGGCTGCTGACTGGCAGCCCCACGGAGTTTTCAGCAACTGCAGCACAAGCAGCCGCCATGTGGACGAGCCATCATGGAAGTGAAAACCATCCAGCAGAGGCCTTGAGAAATGGAGATGAGAGGTGCACATAAAGCCCTGCCCAAACTTCATATATCAGCAAAATAAATAATTGTGTCATTTTAAGTAAACGTTGGGTGGTTTGTTAAGTCTATATAATCCAAATATAGCTAGAACGAATTTCTGTTTTTTTGTTGAAATCAGAGTTGGTACAGTTGACTCGACTGGATGATACAGCACAAAAACTACCCAAAATCTGTGTGTTCTCACGTCCAAAGTTTTTGCCAAAGGAAAAATTAAACAATGCTAAATACATCACTTCAACTTCTCAGTGTAGTGATTACAAAATAACACTGCTTGAATTTCTCACATATATGAAAGCCATTAATAATGCTGACTTTCACCTCTATGGTCATAATAGGGTGTATGTAATATGGGTAGTGATTAGAAATGGGATCAGTTCTTAGGTTGGAGAGGATGTTTGGATATTAACAATGTTTCTACTCTTTTGTGCCTCATAGGGAATGTAAGGATTTGGTGGCATTTTAAATTCACCAAATATTTAGTATACATTGCTCATGTGATTATGTCAAGCACCATGTTGAATTTTGAGGGGTATAGTGGTGGCAGAGGAAAAACTGACCGCTCTCATGGGACTTACAATAAGGTAGGAGAGAGAGAGAGAGAGAGAGAGAGAGAGAGAGAGTTGTATCATGATAATTTTGCTAAGTAACATGGGGGAAAATACAGAAGTTATAAGAAGGCATATTAGCAGAACCTAATGGAGCTTGGCAGGTAAAGACATCCTCTCTGAGAAGAAGCACCTGGTGAGATCTAGATTGTGTGCAAACTGGCCAGTTGGGGGTAGGGCGGGGTCACTCAGGGAAAGGGCAGCTCCTGTGAGGTGAGAAAAAACATGCGGCTGGAAGTAAAGAGATGCTCTCTGACCAGGGCAGAGTGACCAAACTGGGGTTTGATGGAGAGTGAGGCTGCATGGAGATCAGTAACTGAATCATGCAGGTCTTTTTGGCCATGATAATATTGAATCTTAATCCCTAAGGTGAGGTGACACCCATGGTGAGCTTTAAGAAAGTGAAACGGTCATAATGATTTTCTTGTTCAAGCTAAGTTCCAGGGAGAAAGGTCTTGAGGTAATGTGAAAAGTCAACTAGATTCACTCTTAACAAAGGAAGGTCTGATTGGAGAGGAAGTTGGGGAAGTTAATGATTCACCTAACATGTCTGCCCAGAATGGCAGTTGACTCTCAGGTTCTTTCCACTCATGAAATTCCAAGTGACTGCACCCTGAGTAAGTGAAGACTGTCCTGGAGGCAGCAGACTGCTGCGGTTCACCCAGGGTTCTTTGGGCTGGGCAGGTGAGTGTGACCTGGGGCTAGTAGGTCAAACAGATTGTGACCTGCCCCTCCACCTGAGTGGGGTGAGTAGCAGATCTCCTCTTTTCCAAAAAAGAAATAGAGCTGATTTTTCCGTAGGTGGCATTTTCTTTTTCAGTATCAAACTAATCAATGTCTTGCTGGGGTGGGAAAAGACACTAAATTGCTGAAACGGCTGCCTTTCAGAAGAGAAAAAGTGAGCACCTGCGCTTAGGTCCATAAATAACTGAGGGTTATTTTCCCTGGGGATGGAGTTGTTGGTCCGTAGGCTCCCACCAAATGCTAACTTAGTGATTACACTGTGTCTGTCTAAATCACCGTTTAAATCACCGCTCTCATTTCAGGAGAAATGCTGTGGTTTGGCCAGAGCAAAATGTATTTTAAGAAGCACAGTTTATATCTCCACTAGAGCTTCTGACTGAACACCTCCAACTTTACAAAACCCAAGATAACATCTTCCTCTAATTGTTCACCTTTCTGATACTTGAAAATGCCTAACCTCAAATTGGTTTTGGTCCTGGTAAAACTAGTAGAGGCCTATCCTTGTTATCAATTTAAATTTATTCACATCAAAAGAGCATTATTGACTAATGCCATGTATCTAAAGCTGTTCTAGTAATCAGTCTCCTTAAATCTGAAAATACTTTAAGAATAAACTTTGTTCATCTCCAACCTACTTCCCTAGTGAAATTGTTTCAGTATAAATTTTATGCTGGGTACAGGAGACAGATTTGAAAACTGTGTCTAAATATGGAAAGATTTTCTCTTCTAAAACCACAGGCTAATCTCTCTTCTGATGATCTTTGATATAAGAGTTTATGAATCTGTTATTAGCATAAGTGTATAAATTTATTGTTCATCTTTCAGATCTTCCCTGGATGCTTGGCCATAGATTTCTTTGGATAATTATTAACACTCTGCTTTTCATGCAGACATTCCAGAGAGAAAAAGACAAACTTAGACCCTCCTTTTACTCCTGTTCTGCATTTCAAAGTGACTTCACAATAAAGTGGTGGCGCTCAGCACCTAACACTTAGAAGCTGGGATTCCTGAGAGTTTGTCCCCATATCATTTCTTCATCTTTCATATCCAGCTCATTTGAGATTCTCCAGTCCACTGGTGCTCTCACCCCGCCCACATGTGCACAGCCGCCACAGGGTTTGGAATCTGGCAGGGAGCTCACTGGGGTCCATGTCATGTACACAGGTGATTCTTCCCCTGTTCTAGCAGGATACTGTGTATTTTGTAGAAAAGTGGAAATAGAAGAGCCCCAGCAACCTTGCACTCTTCAGTATCAAAAATACTTCTAATTAGGCACATATCCCAGTCAGTGGTCTGGAAGATTCTTTGGAGAAACCAAAATATCTCAAAGAAGAAATTAAATCTATTACTACCGATATTTGGAAAACACCCAAATCAAACGGGCATATTTCTACCCAGTTCCTCTTGGTGAAGCTTACCAGTTGCACAGTCCTGCACAAATATTTACCAATAGGTGTTCTATAAATTTTGGGCAAGTCTGCTCTTGAAAGAAAGATTTTAAAAAGCCAAAGGAAGGGGAAATAGTTGGAAGAAAGCAGAAGCAAAGAAATAAGGAAACATCGGAACTATAACCAGTTTCTTTGGATACCAAAGAAGCTATTATTGTTATTTATGATAGAAGACTATTTAAAAAAAAAAAAAAACAGATTTGAAAATAGAAGAGCCTCCAAAATAAAAATTTGCTCATTACAAGATGGATCACTATGAAATATCTAATACCTAAATTAATGACAGGAGTTCCAGAATAAAAGAGAATAAATGAAATGTGATGATGATGATAATAAATATTGCTTATTTGAGAGGCCTGAGTTTCTAGCTTACATGAGCCTTCTGAGAGTCCAGCACCAACTCATGCTGTAAAGACATTTCAGATAATGGGAATTAAAAAAAAATCTCTAATTCTTTCAAGAGAATAGAAATATGTCCCACTGAATGCATAAAGAATTAAAATGACAATGATCTTCTTAGCAGCAACACTAGAAGCTAGGATATAATAAAGCAAAAGCTTCAAACTTATGAAAGAAAATAAACGCCAACCTAAAATTCTACAGTCAGCTAAGTTATCAGGTATAAAGTTAAAGAAATAAACTTATAACATGTATCCGTTCTCATTGGTGGCTATTTGAAGATCTTTTCCAACAACAAAATAAATAAACCAAATGAGAGAAAAACATGGAGTGTTGTCTCAGGTGTCTCAGACAGCTCTAGCAAGCCAGACCAAGTTAACAATGTGAATATCTAGGATGATCATCAATTCAAAAAACAATGTATCTGACTAAATATTTTTAAAGGTAAAATGCATACAACTAGAACCAGCTTCTGTTTCTGCAAACAAAGTGGAGTCTTCACATTTATAAGATGTTTATAGATAAAATCTAGCAAGTGGCAAACTCTAAACAGAACCAAAGAACTGAGTAAATAGGTTGGTGATACTATGTTCCAATTCAAGAATTCAAGTACGTTTTCTACAAAGGCAAGTTGCTTTCCTCAACTGAACATAAAGTTTTGGTTTTTTGTTCATTTGTTTCCCCTCACTGGTTTGCCTGTGTACCCATTCTTTAACCATAAGCCCATAGTTGTTGCTATGACATATTCTCAATGACCTTTGGCACCTGTTTACAGTCCCTCATCTGGGGTCTTTTTATTCTGGTTCTCCTGCTCTATTAGCAGTGTCCACTGACTTGGCCCGATGTTAATATCCGCCTTCTGTAATTCTCCCATCACTAAGTATCTGGATCATCTACAATTTACCCATCTTAAGAGTATGCCTTTGACAGGAGCCAGACTATTCTTTTCCATGCCCAAAAGAAGATCCTTCTTAAAACTGGCACCACTGCTTAAATTTTCATCATTTCAGAGTTCTTCTAGCTATTCTTACAACCCTTGGGAAAGTAGAAATATGAGAGTGATTAGAAATCTTGTCAATAAAAATTGCATCAGTTTCTTTTAATCTCTTGATGAGTGAAAAACAAGTAATGCAAAGCATTGTGGGTTTGTCTGTTTCTATGAGAGTTAAAGCGGACAGATCTGATTATCTTAAAAACCAGTCTTGTTTTTCACTTTATCTTTTAGTGAGTTTGTCATGTTGATCAGTCAGATTAATTTAGCCAAGGACAGTAGCATCGACTTAATTTCATTTTGTCAAAATGTCAGTTTAGGAGAATCTTTACTTCTTAAATAAATCAATGCTAGTGTGGTTAATTTAGAATTTTAGTTGGATAGGCTCATTTATACCTGTACTCCAATGGCAGGTATTAGTAAACTCTTATTGTATGGGGATACTTTAAATTATATCAGATGTTAGTATAATAGTTTCCAATTGGTGAGTTTAATGAAGACTTTCTTAGGAGAAAATTAAGAAAAAACTTTCAGATGTTCAACACTGACTCAATATAATATATGTTAGTGAGATTTTTCAGGAGTTACTGCCCTTCAATGACTTGCTTGGGAGTGAGATTTGTTGGTTGTTAATTAAATACGTAACATTAAGAAAACCACTTACCTTTTCTGAAAATTAATTTTCTCATTAGTAAAATGGAAGTGTTAGATGAAATTATCTCTAAGACCAATATCTAGTAATATACGGTTTTATAGTTACTATGTTTGTCATAGAAAATAACCAGTAAAACTGGGAAATACAGGTTAAGCAGTTATACTTGACAAGCAAATATAAGTGGTTGGCTTCTAATTGATAATTTAGGTAAAAATTAATATACTTGAGCAAATTATTGTCATTAAGAAGAAAATGTGAAATGAGAGAGACTTTAGTTTTAAATCGTGGTTTTCCTTTTGAGTATTATCACACATTTTTAATCTTAGAACACTTAATATCATAATATCAGGCTCATACATGCAAAGTAATTTAGTTTCCCAGCTCTCACCCATTATTTAATAATAAGAGCTACCATCTATAGAGGGTTTATTATGAGCCAGTGTTTATTATGATAATTTTATAAACATTTTCTAATTTAATTCTCACAGTATGCATATGAGGCTAGTGTTACTACCTCAAATGTACTGAACAGTTAACTAAAGCATGAAGAGGCTGGTTATACAGTTATACAATTAGCAAATCACAGATATATAAATATATGTATCTGTATTGTATATATATTTGTATATGTATACATTTTGTGTGTTTTTTAATGGAAAAGTGTAGGTAGGAATGAAGGTGAGTAGGTAGGTAGGCAGGAAGAGAGAGGACAAGAAGTACCTTTATTTCATTTTTTATTCAGTTGTCCACAATGCTTGCTCTCCCTGGGGCTGGGACACGAACCCAGGGGTATGTGGCTTTGCTCCTTGGGAGGAAATTCACCCAACCTCTTCTCCATCAGGACAAACCATGACAGATTTTTTTTTAACTTAGATTCATCAGACTCCAATTCTATCCTCTTTACCACATTGCTGCCCTATTTATATCTTTTTACAAATATTTTAGTAAATACATGTGCTATAGCTTTCTCCAACTTGTAGTTGCTCTGTGAAATATTAAGTTTATTACTGAGCAAAACTCTCAGAATTCAAAGAGTAAAAGCTCTTCCATTCACACAAAAAAAGTGTTAACAGTAGATGATACTTCTTAGTCATGACATGAATGGCTAGAATGCCAAGATCTTGTGAGATAAGCAAAAAAATTAAAACTCAAGGCTCTCTAGCCATTGCTTATTTGAAAATTGTTTCTTCAAGAATGACATGAAGCCACTTTCTTGAGTGCAGACACAAAAGTCAATGGCATGTTAGAAATGAGCAAGATTTCAAGAGACACAGCCGCTACTCAAACCATTAACAATATTACATTTAGTCCAAAAACAAAAACATTACTGTATAGCTACTTGGAAATGTCATTTGGAAAAAGGAACACCTAAATTTTAGCTTTTATGTTATTTATGGATTAAATTATTTCTTCTCAAAATGATACGTTAGAGTCCTCAGAATGTGACCTTATTTGGAATCAGGGGCTTTTCAGAAGGAATTAAGTTAAAGTGGTATTAGGATAGGCCTTAATCCAATGTGCCTAACATTCTCATCTAAAAGGGAAATTTGGTCACAGAGACAGACACCTATAGAGAGAAGACAATGTGAAAGAATACAGGTTATCTGTGCCCTGGTAGAGTGGAGGGTGAATCCCAAGGACAGGCCTCATGTGCCAGGGTGCAGAGGTGGTAGGGAGGGGAAAGGAGGAGAGAACCACCAAGCTGAACAACTCGGTAAAATAAATAAAATACTTCCTCCTCCTCTCCCTGCCTGCCTTCCTGTGCTTGCCTTCACTTCTGCCTGCACCTTTCCTTCAAAAAAATTGAAAAGGAAAGAAAGAAAGAACACTGGGAGAAGATGTCTATCAGTCAGTGAGAAAGACTGGGAATAGATCATTCCCTCACAGCTCTTAGAAGGAACTTACACCTTGAATTCAGAATTTCGGTCTCCATAACTATGAGACAATGCTACTCAACATAAGAAAATGAGCTCATTCCTTAACTGAACGCCTACCAAAACACAAAAGCCAAAGTTCCTTTTTACAAAAGGTTTATTACTTGTGCCAAGTGAGGAGACAGGGAGATAATTCTCAAGACACTGCTTTTTTGAGTGCTTTGCTCAGGGGCTCAGTTGAGGAAGTTGCTGAGGAAGATTTCAAGTCTACTGCTCAGGCACCAGGCTTCCTCATGCCTGGTCATGCCCGCACATGTTCAAAAAGTGTGGTGAGACTCCTCCTCCAGCCAGTGGTTCTAGTACTAAAATAAAGCAAGGTCATCTTTATGTCAGCCCTTAGGGTGGGTTAGAATCACTTAATCTGGTCAACACTTTATTCTTACCCCAAGACGCTTATTTATTTTACTGTCTAGAACTACATTAGCCAGAGAATAGGTCTTCAATGGCTTTCCAATGGTCAAGGACTCCAGGAATTCTATTTGGGATTTTTCTGTTTTTTGTTTGTTTTTAAAGTAAAGGTAGAGGTAAGAATGAAAGCAAGCAGAGGCAGGTAAACAGGAAGAGAGACGAAGAAGCACTTTTATTTATTTTCATTTAGTTGTTCATCTTGGTTGTCCCTCCTAACCTTCCCTTGCCCTCCCTGGGGCATGGGACGTATGTGGACTACACAGGCCAGAGGCAGCAAACCATTGCTCTGCCAGGGTGCACCTCCATTTGGTTTTGAGGATGGCCTCATGGGGTGCTTTCCATTATACTATTAGGCTTTCCTGTTGCTGGCCTACTAACAATACATTTCTGCTGTTTAATTACTCTAATAGCTTAAGATACTTTATTATAGCCACCCTTGAAAACCAACATGTCATATTTCCCTGGCCATATCAGGCCACGTTAAAAACTTTAAAATAACATTTTAGTGTTTTTCTGACTCTACTTCTTTATAGAAAAAAACAGATTTTTTTTATTGACTTGCAAATAATTGTCAATCCCATGTGTTCTGGAAGATTTTCCATGTCAATCTCTTTATATCTTACTGCCATCTGTTTTAGGAATCCTCTTCTTGGTTTCTGGAATTTCATTGGCGAAGACCAAGATGAGGCCTGAGGAATGAGACGCAGGACAGGCCATTAAAGGCAGAAGGTTGCTCAACACTAGGAAATGATCCAGCATACTTCCTAAGGAGACTACACTGAGTTTTGAAGCCAATACTTCATCCACAGGCACATCTCCCTTGGTGACTATGTAGGGGGCTCTCTCAGACTAAGAGACCCTTATCTTGGCCATATCTAGCAAATATCATGTTATATAATGAATAATTAAGTGATATTAAGTATGTGAAAACTTTTACATAATATGCAGACTGACATAAAACTTCTTGCATTTAATATATATTAATTGCCTACTGTACAACTACATGTGTACTTACTTTCTTAATGGGTTTTCAAGAGGGTCAAGCACTTATTTGCAGATTCAATCAGCAAATATTTATTGAAGATCTTCCATAATCCAGGTAGATGAATCAGTTGTAGTGTTCATCTGAGGCAAGTCATTATAGTAAAGGTTTTCCCTTATGTGCATCTGAATAAGTCATCTAATCTCTGTCTTTGATTTTTCTATTTATATAAGAAAGGAGTTGCATTATTGCACCTGTGAAGGTCTTCTCAGCTCTAGCCTTCTGTGCCTTTTATGATTCCTTCATTTTATATTTTAATAATTCTTTTTTCCCACTGTTTTACATCTTTAAGTTGTGCAGAATCTACTATCCTGATTAAAAGTCCAAATGTGTGACTGATTCTTCAATTTGCCTAAAGATGCTCATGGACTTTAAGCTGTTAAAGTTTTCTAGGTCATACACTAAATTTGGAAAAATGGCAAGATTTTAAGCAGCTACTACTTTAAGATTTAATACCGTACTTTCTATTATCCCCAAATAGCCTTTCTTAACATTTACCTCTACGCCTGAATGTGCTATAAACAGTCCACTTCCTTTTTCAAAATTAACAGCTATCAGGAGCACATTAAAAGGGCACCATTGTGAAGTTTGTTTTATATTTCTTTGCCTTAAAATGTATTATTTTCACCATCTCGCTGTTTTACTTCTTTTTTCCCTGGTGTTGAACATAATTACCACAATATTCTTATGACTCTGCTTTTAAGCTCTCCTCCTAGCTGAAAGCTATACTATATTGTTAACTCCACAAGGTCCAATAACATTTTTCCCAAACATGTTGTGACTGTCACCGCTGGAGAGCAATGCTTTTAGGCGAAAATGTGGAGTTCGTATGTAGCACATTCCTTTCTTTCTTTTCTGCTTTCCTAATTTCAGATAATTATTGAGTTGAAGTTTATTAGCTAATTGTGTACATGCTGTGGTATTCAAGTACTTTCATTTATGTAGTTGACAGTAAGTAACTAGAGTTTTCTTCTACATAGGTATTTTTCTTCAGATTTGGGAGGTGTAACGCCACTCTAGTAATTGTGGTGCTTTAGAAGCCCAGTGTGATTCTAACTAGAATTTAATCAGCTATAGTTATTAGGGAATTATTCCATGCACTTTGGAGAGTTGTACTAATATTTCACTACCAATATAGCATCCAATGGGAACTCCACTGAGATATTCACAACCAATAGGAATGCTACTGAGATATTCACAACCAATGGGAACTCCACTGTGATATTCACAACCAATGGGAACTCTACTGAGATATTCACAACCAATGGAAACTCTATTGAGATATTCACACAGCTTGGGTATTATTTTACACATAACAAGGAGAGGCAAGCTTGGGACTTGAACCACTTGAATTAAATAAACTTGGGTTCCATTTCAGTATGTGGCAACATTTTAACATTTCTAGTTGTTTTGCTCTTCTCAATGGTTTCAGAAAACATGTAACTTTGATTTCAATGAAGGTTAATTTGTAGGAGCTATGCTTAGAAAACCCTTAGTTTAGTTTGAATTGATGCATTGGTTACTATGAAATACCTTTTAAGAATTGAATTTTATTTCACTGTTACCTTCTATGAAATTTCACAGTAGGTGCCTCTTGATGTAAAGGCTTATACAAGAGTTTTTCAGACATGTTTAGAACCTGTGGATCAATTTTGCAAATTGCCACAGGTATCGTACTTGTCAGTGCTATACTTTGGGATGTCTACAGATGAGACATTGGAGAACACAGGTTGCCACAAGACCCTATTTTGAAAGTGACAAAATACCAAAAACTCAAAAGAAGTCCAGGGACCAAAACTAAGGTGAGAGAAAGCAGAGTGATTTAAAGCATAAAAGACACCTACAATGATAATGATGATGATGATTCTTCTTTTTAATAGCGATATTAGTGAATAGCTGAAACATAATAAACTGCATAATATAAAGCTTTGATCATATACTGCTCATTACTCCCGAAGGTTTCCTTTTGTCTGTCTGTATAACTTTCCCCATCACTTCTACCTGCCTTATCTCAGGCAAACACCAATATGCTTTGTACTGTGGTAGGTTGTATTTTCTGGATGTTGATATAAGTGGACTCACAGAATATGTATTCTTTTTCCTATTCAGAATTAGTTTGAGTTTTACTCATATTATTCTACGTACTAATAATTCACTGCTTTTATTGCTGAATCTTATTTAACTGTTTATTCACTGATTGATGATAGTCAGCCCCTCATTCTTACCACCACAAGGAAGTTAATTCCACCAATAATGTGAATGAGGTTGGAATAGGATCTTGAGACCTAGATGAGGCTGCACATAACAGCACTTTGATTTCAGTCTGATGAAAAGCTGAGTAGAGGACTCAGCTAATCTGATGCATGGGAACACTGAGATAATAGGTTTGTGTTAAGTCTCTGTATGGTAATTTTCTTAGATGACCAAGGTCAAGAAATGCTACCATGAGGAAGTGACTCCGTAAAATCAGAGTTTACCAAGAAGACAATGGAGAGAGAACATGTTGACAGAGGCAGTAGCTCCCTCAAATGCCTGGTGGTGGAGGGAAATGTGGGGCAAAGAACAGAAAGAATCCACCAGCTATAGAGCAGCTACTCAGAAGGAAGTACTGGTATGAATCTGGAGAAGCAACCAGCCCCAGTGAGTGTTTTTTGTTCAGAGCACTGAGACCTCAGGAAGATTTTAATTAGCGTGTAGGGTGGAGAAAGAGGTTGGGGAGTCTGCTGTGATGAGATTTGCTTTCTGTAAAAGATTATTTGAGCTGCAATTTGGAAACTGAATTCGGAGGAGACAGTGAATGTGGAAACCATCTAGGAATGCAATGTTGCAACAGAGGAGAAGGAAGTGGTCAGTGTACAACTCAGTATTAGCAATGAAGGCTCAAAATGAACAAACTGAGACAGATTTAGGAAAAGCCCTACAGACAACCAGATGAAGTTATCAGGGAGAGAGTTGCATGTAGAAGGAATTGAAATCGTGGGCATGCATGAAACAATCTAAGGCATTAGATGCTTCAACAATTAATGTCTGCAAGATAATATAGAAAAGAAGATTTTAATAACCAGAGATACAGGAAATAAAGTGTGTCAAGGAGGCCAAGAGAAGAATATTTTGAAAAGAATGGAACAGTTCACAATATAAATACTGAGAAGCAAATAATTTAAAGTATGAAGATATCAGTTGCATTCTGAAGTTAACAAAGAGCTGTTTTGGTGAGGTAATGAGGATGGAGAAGAAATGAATATGTAATAGAGACAGCATTTTGGAAAGTTTATGGAAATGAGGATAAAGAGAACTCTAATGTAGGAGAAAGGAGGTCAATGAGATTTTTTTGTTTGTTTTTTTTCTGGTTTGGTTGTTTAAAAATAGGAAAGATTTAAATACCACGGGAAAGATCCAGTTAAGGAGAGAACTATTAAGACATTCATTACTGCTGTGCTTTTATTACTTAGTGTGACCATTCGTCCTATGGAAAACGAGAAAGTTTTTATTTAGCAGCATAGTCTTCTAAGACATTAGAGCTATTCTTTTTCTTTTACTTTTTTCCTTAGTATCCTGACTTAAATTTGTATTAAATAAATTCAAGTGAAGTTTTTCTGGAATAAGTAAGCAAATATAGGAGTTCATGCAAAGCTTAGTGTTTGTTGTTATAGATGTTCTCTGACAAGGGTTAATCAATTTACAAGGCAATACCTCTAATAGCTATCTAAGCACCTGTGATAATTATGCAGGCTCAAAAAAGACAGGATTGCTACTCACCAGGAGCTCAAAATCTAACATATGAGCAGATGAATAAAAGCCCTGGAAGGTTCCTTGGTAGAATACTAATGGGGAGAGAAAATGGAGAATTTATATTTCCTATAGTATCATTAATTATCACTCAAAAATCGAATTCTTGCTCTAAGAGATCTGTGAAAGTTTTTTCTCCCTGATAACATACAAGTGCTAGAACCAAATTTCATCATCACCACCCTTAAAATCAGCTCTGTTCATGCTACACAAGAGATTTTTCAGTCATGGCATTATCTGCTTGCTGATCAGCAAACTAGGTATGAATTCAGCCTTAACTGTCAAAATTTTTGGTTCCAATAAGATAACTTCCATCTTTATACTCTTCCAAATTTCTATTTTTCTCCTGAAATTCCTATTACCATTCAAGCAGCTGCCAAGACATTTCTATATCCTCTGCCCTCAGGGTATGGCTGATACTGCAAAATTGCTGAGTAATCGTTCACAGTGAGTCTCAAAATAAACTTGACACAAATACAACAGAGCTTAAGCTTTGAAGTAAACGAGCCTGGATATTTTGAGTTCCAAAAGTCTGATGTTTCCATGATAGAAGAAGAACAGATGAAGAAACTCAAGGCCTTCTCCACACAGCCTTGGAAGACTGCAGAACTGCTACCACATTAAGCATCATCCTTGAAAAGACTGGGACATTCATTAGGGGTCAAATCTACTTTTAGATTATTCAGTGACCATTCAAGGATGCACTGGACATTGATTGCACCAGGAAAACATTCTGGTGGCTCCCCCGAAAAAGTCATCTCCTCTTCAGGATCCAGCACACAGTCCATTGATTGTCTTGAAAGGGTGACAGCAAGGCATACAACTCAAGAGTTTTTAATATATTTTGCAGAGTTGTGCAGTCATCGCTATAATCTAATTTTAGAACATTTTCATCGCTGCTATAAACGAAAACACAAGGAAACTAATTACTCCCTCCCCCCACCAGCCTTAGGCAACTGTCAGTCTACTTTTTGTCTCTCTGGATTTGTCTGTCTGGACACTGCATATAAATGTCATCCTATAGTATGTAATCTTTTGTGACAGATTTCTTTCACAAGAGATAAAGCCAGTACTTAAGCATTATCAGAATTTCATTTTCTTTTATGATCAAATGAGAGTCCATTGTATGGAAAGTCACTCTTATCAGTGATGGACTCTTGGTTTGTTTCTGCTTTGGGGCTGTAATCAAAAATATAAGAATATATATGTATCTATATAAGAATATTTAATACATTCTTATTTATTCTTAGAAAATGTTGCCTGGTTCTATATGGGTAATATGTAGTCAGTACATGGGTAAAAGCAGCAAAGTAACTGGAATTAATATAATTCTTAGAAGATATTTAAGAAACATGGTATTAATGGAATGGTTTCATTAAAAATAAATGCCATTTAAAACTAGCTCAAATAATTCAATTCAAATGAATATAAATGGGTAGTTAAGATGTTTTGGAAGCAGGATATTATAGTTACGTATTGGAAGACTATCCTAGTAAAATAATGGATTTCAGAAATGTGAAGACCTGGTTTTTATCTTAACTTTCTCACTTGTTTTGCATTGAGCAAATTATTCAACCTCTGTAAGCCTTGGGTTTTTGCATTTCTAAAGCAGGATTAGTAGCAATATTTATCTTTTAGAACTGTTGTTAAAATTAAATGAGAGAGTCTGGCTCATCAGGAAAGCTTAAGAAATAGAAGTTATACTTACCTTGAAATACCAAACTCTAAACAAGGTGATCAGTGTTAGAGGGTGGACTTTGGGGAGCCCAAGGGTCCAGGTTCCCGTGTCAGAGTAAGGTTATGTGACAGACGCAACAAATTGAAAGGAAGTGGAGGGTTTATTTCAGCAGGTAAAAGTGAAAGCACACTTCTCAAGGCAAGGAATAAGTGGTTCGCTTGAGTGAAAACCAACCCCTGTACCACTTGGGGTTCACATATTATGACCTAAGGAAGAGTCTGTGGTTTTTCCCTTTCTCCAGTCAGTGGGTGTTTCACGGAGGATTTCCGGAAAAAGGGTTGGTTTTTCTCAGCGTGGGCATTGCCTCAGCTGCGCATGCTTACTACCCATAATTCTCTCTGTTATAATGAGCTTACTGTTTGGGCTTACATACAATTTTATATTAAGCCTGTTATAACGAGGTAAAGGTAATTCTGTGTTGACCATGTGGGTCAGTGCGCCTGTGTAACCAACTAGTCAAAGACAGACTGGCATTGCTTTCTCTCTGTATCCTAACTTCAGGAATGTGTTTAGTGTGATTGGTCATTGCTGAACTCGTCCTTCTGGTCCTCTTATCTCTTATCTCTGCCCTCCCTAAGCTAGCCTATGTAACAAGGGTATTGTCCAAGGGAAGTAGGATTTATTGGCATGTAGTCTCTGATACTAGAACATAATTAATGAGAGGAGGTTTTCCATGTAATCTTGAAATGGGAAGTCCCCATCCCTATCAGAATATGCCATATTTTTTAAAATTAAAAGAGACTCTGACATCATATTTCATCCATATGTGGTGTATGAGAAACCAAGCAAATAAATGAGTAAATCAAACAAAAATAGACTTATAGTCTATAGTCAAATTAGTGATTACAAGAAGGGATGGGTGAAAAGGGTGGGCAAAATAGGTAAAAGTGATCAAATATGTGATAAAAGACTGGTGGTGGTGAAATTACTGTATTATTTGCAGATGTTGATTTATGATGATGCACATCTTAAACCTCTATAAAGTTATATGGCAATGCTCCGTCAATAAAATTAATTTTAAAAACAAATAGCATCTAGAGCAATTACCTGTGTAATAGAGGAGATAAAAGAATAGGACTGTCATTGCTAGACAAAATGGACTACTGGGGTCGATCAGCTGTTTCCTCTTGCTTACTAAGTACAATTATCAACCTAATTTAGGAAATCAGTACCAATTGTTTTAAAATGCCCTTCGTTTATTTCCACATGTATGTCTCTGATAACATTATGTGTCACTTGACAAGTGACAAAACTAGGTCTTTTTTGACTTACAATGCCCTCAAACTGTCAAGGCAATAGGAGTTCCTAATATGTTCCAAAGATTTATAGCCAAGCCAAGTGCACTGTGGCTTATAAGTAATGCACTCTTGGAATGGATTCTGTGGCATTAACTCGCTCAATGCAATTCTTCAGCATGAAGATTTTGTAAAATTTTGTGTATGTAGAAAAAATGTTATTTTTGACAGTTGAGTGGTGTCAGATAGCATTGTACAAACTTCACAGCTGCTTTTTTTGGTAAGTGGTGGATATAATATTTAAGTTGCTTAATGATTTGACTAACTTGGCTTCTAAGGTCTGCCAAGACCTTTTTTTTGGCTGAAGAATAAGTTAGGAATAGTTTTCCACATTATAGCATAAAATCTTTTTTAAAGAAATATATAAAATATATACTAGAAAACATTAGCAGTTATCGAAAACTTACTTGTATGTAACAGCTCTGGAGAAGGAAGTTGAATGGCAAGGATAGAGAAGGAGAATTTTCATTTTTCTACGTATAATTCTATGTTGTTCTTTTTGGTTTTTAAACAATGATTGGTGTCAAGTTCATAGCTAAAAAAGTGTGAAAATTGAGAAATTCATCTGACTCCTCCTTTTACACATTATTCACTTTGAATTTTAACATGCATCTTTCCCTTTCCTAGGTCATCGCTGCTTCCAGTTTTTCATGTGAAACACAACAAAAGAGATTGCTCTCTGACTAGAAAATAGAATGCTTTTATTTTTATTCTCCTTTTCCTAACAGAAAGATTTGTAAAATGACATCAGTAGAACACTGAGATTAAATAAAAACCAGTTATGGAACTAAATACTCGAGACAGACATCTATTAATCATGCAATATGTGTCTTGTCTATACATCATCTTTAAGTAAACTTACTTTAGTAGAATGAGTGGGTTTTGTTCAGTAAATGTTTACAGCACTGTTTCCAGAATAGGCATTTTAGCAATGGGTTAGACTGTGTGTTTGTATTCTGTAAAGGCAATGGTAAATTCAATCAATGCTTATTTCACTTTTTATGATTCTCATGATAAGAATACAATAAAGTAGAATATGAATGTCCTGAAGCACTCACTATTCTAAGTAGGATTTTTAATTAAGGAAGAAAACACTGGATTGCTTATTTTATTAATTTAATATTAGTTTTTGTCATTGTGTGTCTTTAAATCAACTGTCATCAATTCATGTCTGAAATGCCATCATACTTAATAAAAGTCAAGAAATGGTGACGTGAATGTTGCTGAAGATGTTATCTCAAGGACATTCTTTAGGTAGAAATCTTATTTATCTTTTTTACAATAGTAACCCTGAAACCTTTTATTTCTATCAGCTAAAGTAGCTGTTTTTCTTTTAATGTTACATTATGGTAATTTTGATACAACAATTTTAACTTTTATAATGATGTTCTTGAGATTTAAGTCTATGTATATAGATGGATTAAAATATATCAATTTTGGAGACAAATCAAAATAATAGAAAGGAAAACCACCTTGAATACTTGTTGAAATATACTCAGTTTGTAAGAAGATCATCCTTCTCATTTAACTAAATACAATTATTGTTAAAACCTTAGAGGTATTCATTTAATTATTCAGAAAAATTTTATCAAGTTATTAAGTACAAGACAATGCAAAATGTAACAGGATATTCATTCATTAAAATATTTACTGGACATCTACTATGTTTCAGACTATATTCTAAACTACACGAATATGTTGGTGAATAAAACAGACCATTCCAAAAAGTTGTTAGTAGCATTATGTTTTGGGTACTGAGGTAAAATAATAAGCTAAACTAAAAAAAAGGATTCCTATTTCCATGTAGCTTATATTCTAGCTGGCAAAGGTAGAAATGTGAAAGATAAATAAGTAATATTATACAGCATACTATATAATGATCATTGCTAAAAGGAAATGTAAGAAAAGCAAAGGTGTGTGTGTGAAATTCAGTAAAGTTAGCTAAGATCAAGACTTTAGTAAGTGTCTGAAAGAAGCAGACATAGTATCTAGGGAATATCTGAGAATCTTAGTCAAAGGCAACAGAAAATGCAAAGGCCCTGAGGGTATATCTGAACTATTCCAGGAAATACAAGGAGGTCTCAATGTGACTGTTGTGGAGAGAACACAATGGAATGGATAGAAGATGCAGTTAGAGGTTTCATTTACAATTTCCATGTAATTTATTGCATGTGACCTTACAGATAATTATGAGGACTGGTATTTTTACAGGGAAATGAAAAATCATTGGATTTTTTTGAGCAATGAAATGATACATCTTGATTTATATCTTAACAGTATTACTTTGTTGTCTTTAAAATACATTGCAAGGTGACAGGAAAACAAGAAGGAAGACTGTGAAGACTACTTCAATGACCAACTTCAGATATAATTCCAGCTTTGATAATGTGGTTGAAGTGGTGGACACCTAAATATATTTTGAAATGTGAACCCAGAAAATGGTGTGATGACCTTTACAGAGAGTGTAAAAGCAAGATGGAAGTTTAAAATTACTGCCACTGTTTTGGAGGAGTAAGAGTTTTCCATTTAACTGGATTGGGAAAATTATAAGAAAATTTTCCCTTTCCCCACTCTAACTCCCAGAAGTGGTGGTAAGTTTAGTAATTTAATTTTGTATGTGTCAAATTTGAGATACCCTCAGACATTTATGTGAAAATTCTAGGTATCTGGTGAGAGATTAGACTGGAGCAATACTTGAACATCACTAGCATGTAAGTACTATTTCATGCCTGGAGATGGGCTGCAGTCACTTGATTAGGATGAAATTTAGAGTGGTTTCAAAGAGTGAAGAGAGAGAAATTACAAATATTGAGTATACACAACTCTTTCACATTGTTTTTCTGTAAAGGGAAGGAGAGAAAGAACAGCCGTTAAAGATGGAAATGAAATAAAGATATAAAATATAACTATAAAATAGCCATAAATAATGTTTGTGAAGCACATATTATTTGGATGAAAGCATCTCATTCAATTCACATTCTAATTGGTAGTTAAAAAAATTAAAAGAAGGATGTTAAAGAGGCCAGAGTTTGAGGTGTAGAAAAATGGGAGGCAATTACCGAAAAAACTTAATACCTAAGAGGCTCACCTGACCAGTGAGATGATTAATACAGTTATGAACTCAAAGAAATAGAGCTGATTATGGTGAACTGATAGCGCTCAAATGGGTCAAGTGATTTGCTACACACTTTATAAGAAAATTAACTGGCAAGAGCCATTGTATTAGACAGGCTGTAATCTTCATGAAATGGCAACAGATTGCCAAGTATTAATGTGATTTTGACTTAACTTGGCATGAGGGGGGGAAATACCCCTTATGGGAGTAAAGTTATACCAGAAGGATTTAGACAAAGGTATACGTGCATGATGAGTCCTTGTTATTATGCATTCTTACTATTGGTGAGTTTTTTTTAGAGTAAGAGATGCTGTTACAAAACTTAAATATTTGTATGAATGCTTTATTCCCAAAATATAGTTAAAATCTTAATCCCACAGTACCTCAGAATATAAGTTTGTTTGAAAGTGAAATATTGTAGATGTAATTATTTAAGATTAGGTCATGTGGAGGTAGGGTGGGTCCTTAACACAATATAACTATTATCTTTATAAGAAAAATCATACAAAGACATGGAAACATAAGGGGTTTTCCAGCAACTATCAGAAGCTAGGAAGAGACCTAGATGGAACGGCAAGGAAACCGTACAGGTTTCAGAAGACGCATTGGCCCTGCCAACACCTTGATTTCAGACTTCTAGTCTCTAGAATTGTGAGACTTTTTTTCCCACAGGAAAGACTCAGGTAGAAATGAAAGTAAGTAGAGGCAGGCAGGAAGAGAGAGAAGGAAGAAGTATTTTATTTAGTCGTTTATCTTGATTGCTTTCTCTGACCCTGAGTTTTGAACCTCAGTCCTTAAGCTGTATGTGGACTGCATCCAGTGGTCTTGTTAGCAGGTGGGTTTCGGGCAAAAGGCTATAGCTCAGGTCCTTGTATCCAGCATGCAAGATTAACACACCAGATAGAAAGCGTGAAAGCAAGTGGCAGGCTTATTGCAAAAAGAGAGAGTACGCTTCTCAAAGTTAAGAGAAGTGGCTGGGCTCAAGGGAGCATTGACCCCTATTTCACTTAGCGTGCACATGTCTTTGAGGGATCTCTTCTGCAGTTTTTCCCTCTGTCTACCCAGTGGGCTTTTTAGGGTGGAGATTTCCAGGAAAAGGTTTGTCTTTTCCAGGAAGAGGTGTTTTCTCAATATATGACTTCAGGTGAGAAACTGTAAAGTGTGTCAAAATCAGACTAAATGAACATGAAATATGGAAAATAAACAAGCTAAGGTTCTTTAACAGGCTCACTATGTAGAAAAATTGTAATTGTAAATAATCGTATCCTAAAATATGGAGGAGAAAAATGTGTATTGTGACTTTTTATTACTAAGTCAGGGGCTTGTGTTTTGAAGAAACAGGAAAAAAAGTAAAAATAATTAGAAGAAGAAATGGTCTGTTGACTAATGAGTGGAAAAATCAGAGAAAGTATTGTTGGCCATATGCCAGTTCCATATATCTGTATATATATTTGAAGGTTAGTTTAATGATCTTTTGCATTATTTATGTATTTCACTTGTATCAATGCTTAGTTAAGGAAAAGCATTTTTGAAAAATAATGCTGGATCATATAACAGGTTCAAACTTTGATGGAGATATTTCCCTATTGTTCAGTTGCTCAAGATGACCAGCTTATATTAGCTTTACCTGGCTAAGTTCTTGACCACAGCGTTAGCTAACTTTATTCTGTCTTGACCGAGGAGAGCATCAATAGCACTTTGTTAGACTGGAAATGCCAAAGTTCAGGCAGCTGGAGGGGATTGTGCCCTGGGAGATTTTTTTCCTCCACTCCATTCAGCTTCATCTCTAGCTATTTCCTTCCTTGCACCTCACTTTCTCATCCCAGTGCAAACTGCTCAATGAGGCCAGTGACTGTTTTCAGGAGCATACTGCCCTGGTGGCTACAAAGCCTATTCAAGCTGAGAAACAGAGAGAAAGGATATGCTTCACATATCCACCCCACAGTATATTCCTCTCTGAGTCCAAAGAAAACTGCCAGTTACTGTTCTTCTACTAACAAAATCATCTACAATAATTCATATGTAATCATGAAATAGCATAGCAATTAGGAGGATAAATATAACTACCAGAGCGACTCTCTGGTATTTCAGTATTTTCTACTTAGAAGGTGATGCCGGGCAAATGATTTGCTCTCCTGAAGCCATAGTTTCTTCCAGTGTATTCTGATCTGATTTATGACAGCAAAGGACATAACAGCTAGCAAAGCACTAACTTTAGTGCCTGTGGAAACAACTTACCATGTGGACAATAGCAGTAAAATATTTTCTTATTATGTATGTGACCTTAGACAAGATTCTTAACCATACCATAACTCAGTTTTCTTATTTCTCTGAAAAAAGGAATAACTATAGAATTGGATTCATAAAGCTGTGGTAAATCTGAAAGTACTCAGAACAATGTTCAATAATACATAATTAAGTGCTCAATAAATATAAGTTGGCATTATTATTGTAGTTATTAGTTTATCGGCATGATTTATTAGTGTGATCATAGTAAGGAGAGAGTCTGTGTTTTTTTGCAATTGGTATACACTACCTTTGCATAGGTGGAGAAATCTGCATAACTTTAAGGCTACCTAAAAACTTCCTCCCGCTCCATCTCAATCCATACATATATTTGGCAAACTGAATGCTCAGGAACTAAATGCTCCCCATGAGACTGAATTTACAAGTCCCCTCCCCAACAGATCCTTTAAAATGGGAGAGCGTGTAAAATACGTCAACATCTTTATTTGAGAAGTAATAACATCTAAATAAGCTACGAAATGGATTGGTTTATCAGATCATTTTCAGTCTTATGTTCTCAGGAAGAACATGGGAAAATTCAAGAGTAGTGGTATTTCCAGAATCAGTAGGCCCAACAAAATCAGAAAAGGAGGCAGAGAAAGAACATGTGAAAATAACCAACGATGCAAACTGCCGCTTAAAAATGTGAGTGAGCTTTTGCCACATGACTGCAAATATTAAAGTCTCTCTTGTTTCTGCTCTTCTCTTGAAGAAAGCATAGCTCTGGAAAGATTTGAGCAGGGAGTCAGTGGCAGAATTTGATTTATAAAACATTTCCTTAAAATGTTGCAGGAAGTAATGCTTCCAGTAGAATGTCTTCTCTTAGAAGTAGTGAAACAAAGGGATGTGTTCATTTGAACCATCCAGAGTGGAGAAAAAAAAAAACCCAAAAACTGTCGATAAGAAATGTTGATAAGAAATGACTGATTACTCTTTCAAATAATAAAAATGCAGTAGAAAATGTCCATAAAAAGAGTTTGAAAATTTTAAGCTGATGAGAGAATGTGCTCAGCAAAAAAGGCACTAAATTATAAGATCATTTGCCAACTAAAATGAAATATGGAATTAAACATTTAGCAAGAGATATTAAATATTAAAAAGATTAAAAATTACATTGAATTGTTGGTTTTAGTGACTTTTATCAGCACCAGATTTATATGTAGGGTTATGAGCTATGTGGTGAATCAAGATTATATAGATAATAAATGTGAACATTTTAGAGTTAGAGTTAGGACTTTCATCACACAGACATTTTGAACTAGACTAACCTTGGAAATTCCTTTTTTGGCACAGGTTCAAATGATCCAGATTGACTTTCTATGTATTCACATTCACCACATAATAAGCAATCAGGAAATAATTAACAGTCCTTAAATTCACTTTAAACTTTATAGACTCAGCCAGAGTAACAGCTATTTCTTTTGCAAGGTTGCTGCAGTCCTTAGAAAGGTGACTGTGGATGATGTAATACATAGTCAAATGAGTATACTTCTGATCAATCAAGAGTAAGTCTCCTTTAAGAAAAATTTATAAAAGTAGATGTAATTCTGTATTAGAGCGTCTGGTCCAGGCTGAGGCAGAGTTCAGTAATGAGCTACTTCCCTGCCATATAAGGCTGGTAGAATCATCACAGAACTGGCTGAACCCAAATCTGTCTTCTCATCAACTCACACAGTCTCTGAAATTGCTATCATTACATTACACTTTTCAGTTGGTACTGTGTCCAGAAGATGATTTGTTAGCTAGAGATAAATTAGCTAGGTGGGGCAATAACATAAACATATTTGTTCCTACTAGCTATCAAATAAGTTCTCCAGTTACCCAGTATAAAGAGGAACCTGGTAAGAAAGAGACACCCTGTGTGAAATGCCTGGAGTGAGGGTCTGCCTGTGGACAGCCAATCCAGACAGATCACCACACAGGGCAAGAGCCCCCTGCTGCATGTCTGAGAGAAAGGCTCTAAAAGTGGAGGACACGAAACTTAACTGGGGTATGCCCTGGGGGAGCCTGCTGAGCAACTTTCATGGAGAGAGTCACTGACTTCATAATTTTGCTTAAATTGTGTTCTTTTATAATATTTTCTAAAAGGAATTTTACTAATATAGTGAAATGATTCAAAAATGGTTGAAAGCCTTTAACATTTCTTCAGGGATGCTGAAGAAAACTTAATCTGCCTTGCTGTACCTGGCAGTGAAACAGAAAGTAAGAACCAAACATGTAAGTCAAGCATTAAATCATTACAATTATTTTTATGTGTATGGGGAGTGGGGGGATGACAACTTGATTTCCCTTATCTTATGCCATATGCAAGAGCTAATTCAAGATCAACCATAGACCTAAATGTAAAATCCAGTACCCTAATGCATTTAGAAGAAAATTTTGGGAAACAGAGTTTTTCTTGGAAAGACCACTAAAAGCAATAAATACCTAAGCAAGTAAAAATATATGTTGGATTTCGTCAAAACAAAAATGTGCTCATTAAAAGTCACTATGAGGAAAATAGACAATTCAGAGATTGAGACAAATATATGCAGTATATACATGACAAAGAACTTGAATCCAGAATATCTATTACCCACCTACCAGTCAACAACAAAAGTATTAGCATTCGGCAAAAATGATGGCAATTTGGATACTCCACAGAAGAAAATATACAAAGGTCAATAAGCACATGAGACGTAAGTTAACATTATTATTGGCGGTAGGAATATAAATGGTGGCCCAACAGTTTTAGAGAAGTGTGGCAGTTTAAAGTTAAATATACATTTACCTTATGACTAGCAGTTTTGTTTCCAGGCATTCACGAAAGAGAAATGAAAACACAAATCTGCAAAAAGTACTGTACAAGAGTATTCATAGCAAGTTTATTAATAGTAATCAAAAACCAATAATACCTCAGATGCCCGTTAACATGTGAGAGGATAAAAAATTGTAGAATCAGCTTAAAGCAGAATATTATATGGCAAGAAATTAAAAAAAAAACATGTTAAGCAAAGAATGCTAATACAGAAGATTACATACTCTGTGATTCAACTTACATGAAGTTCAAAATCAGACAAGTGTGTAGAAAACAGAAAGTAACTAGGCAAATGGGAGAAAAGGGTGAAACTGACTGCAAAGAGGCTTAAAGGAAATTTTTGGTAATAGAATTGCTCTATGTCTTATTTTGGGTAGTGACTTCGTGGATGTATGGAATTATCAAAATCTTTAAATCTGTGCATTTTTTCACACTAATAATAAAAATAATTCTAAAATGGAATGTTACATATTGAATTGTTGTTATATATCAAGAACTGTGCTAGTGGCTTCATACATAGTATCTATAAATAAACCAACATACTAATCCTTATGGGATAGGAATTTTTGCCTTATTTTAAGATACAAGGAAATTGAAACTCTTTAGATTAATTCCATGAAACTTACATGGCTACTGAAAGATAGTATTACATTTAAGTCAGGTCTGATGCCAAAATTTATGCTCTTCCCACATGCCACACTATCATTTCATCATTGATGTTTCTTATAGCCTCTAGTGACAAAGCAAATAGACATGGACATTTGTGAATGCTGTTGAAATAGACAGAACTTGGAGAATAAAATTTTAAAAACTGTGATATGATGTCTGAAAGTTTGTTTGTTACAATGTATGTGTCACAGAGAGAAGCACAAAGGATTCTGAGCATAATACTGAATTCACACAATGCCTATTATGTAAATTATTTCATTGTGTGAGCTATTTTAAGAAGCTAAGTTACTTGGTGCATGCATCTTTTAGAATAAATCATCTTTATAATTCTTTCTTTTGATAGAATTCCAACTGAAAAAAAATTTGGACCAAAAAAGATATTCCTTTAAAAATTAATTTTAGTGAAGGAATATTATATCATAACACTATATAGGTTTAAGGTGTGTATCATAGTAAATTCATATCTGTATATATTAGATTGAATTCACCATCACCACTTCAGTTATTCTTTCACTGTCTGCTTGATTCCCTCCATTTGATTTGTCTGTCCCCTCTATCTTCTTTTCCTGCAACCACTAATTTGCTTTTATTGAGTAAAAGATTATTTTAGATTGATTTAGTTTGTTTTCTTGGTTTCTCTATATAACATATATGAGTGATATCTTTTGATGTCCGTTTTTCTCCTTCTGGCTGATCTCATTAAGGATAATTTCCTCTAGGCTCATTAGTGTTGCTGCAAATGGATGGATTTCATCTTTTTGATAACTGAGTAGTATTCCTTTGTGTACCACTTCGTATATCCACTCATTTGTTGATGGGCACTTAGTTTATACCCAGCTCTTGGTTATTGTAAATAACACTGCAGTGAACGTGGAGGCACACAGATTTCTTCGAATTAGTGTTGTGTTTTTAGGCTAAATATGCAGCAGAGGAATAAATGGATTATATGGCATTTCCTTTCTCAATTTCTTGAGGAAACTCCATAATGGTTTCACCATCTCAGACTCCCAACAACAGTATATAAGAGTTCCCCTTTCTCCACATCTTGCCAACACTTGTTGTTTCTAATTTTTTGCATAATAGCCATTGTCATAGTTGTGAGGTGATATCTCATTTTGATTTGCAGTTCCCTAATAACAAGAGAGCTAGAATATCTTTCCATGTTCCTATTGACCATCTGCAGGTCATTTTTGGAGAAGTGTATGTTAAGATCTTCCGCCCCTTTTTAAAATGGATTATTTGTTTTTCTGTTATTGGGTTTAAGTTCTTTACATACATTGGGACATTAACTCCTTGTTGAATGTATGATACATAAATATCTTCTCTTGTTTGGTAAAATGGGATATTCTCTTTTCCCCATATTGTTTTCCGCTAAAATAACATAGACGGAATAACACTAAAATGCTAAAATAACACTAGGAAGAAGCAACTACAGAAACATGGCAAACAAAATTGACTTTTAAAAAGCACATCCTAAATAATGCTGAAGAAAATGACGTAGCTAGAGAAGCTCTCAGAAATTATTCTTTCATATCTTTCTGTTGTCACAGTGCGCACAATTTTTTAAAATTTCTCTTTTTTTCAAAGGAAAGGTGCAGACAGGAACAAAAGTGAGAAGGTAGACAGGCAGGAAGAGAAAGGAGGAGGAAGCATCTCTGCTCTAATTTTATTCAGTTTTTTCACACTGGCCATCTCACCCCAGACTCAGGACTCAAACCCAGTGGCATGTGGTCTTCTCCTTTGGAGGCAACTGACCCAACCACTGCTCCACCACCGTGCCAACATTTTTTTTTTTTATTAAAAATTAATTTATTTTAGAAATTACTGGCAATATTCTTTTTACAATACCTTATTGGCATGTAAATATCTAAGAGGTGAATTCTTAAGCTTTGTCAATAAAAGTATGAGTTCATGGAGAGGGAAGTTGAAAATAGAAGGCAAGTATATTATTCAGGCTATATAGGTTATGCTGTGGTAACATCTAAATCTTTAAATCTCATTGGTTTTACACAACAAAATTTATTTCTCATTCACAAGGTTCCCAACATACATCAGGTGATTTTCTAGACACCTCTTGTCTATGTGCTAATTCAGGGATCCAGGTTACTTCCATCAATGTTTTACCTTCTCAGAAGGTGACATCCATAGTCTCTGCAAAAGCACCTGTCTGTGTCACCTCCACTCATCCTGTTAACCAGACCTGAATCTCACTGTCTACCTTACTATGAAGACTAAAAATATTTCCTGAATGCACAGGTATAGGAAATAATACAGTAAATACGCATAACACTGTCTATTCCAAAGCCAAGTTATCATCAGTAATGACAAGGAAACTGAAAATAAGGTTAGCAAATTACCAGTGTGAATTTAATGTGTTTCAGGATACATCTGGAATCTCTGCTGTGTTTAAAAATGTAAAAGTTAGAAAGCGCAGTTACATCACTGCACATATGTATATATCTACACTTATCTTGATAATTTTCAAAACTTATCTTAAAGGAAAATCTGATGTGTTCTTTCTACTATGGCAGAGGGTGTCACCATCAGGAATATGACCAAACCCTGTTCGCCACCCTCTTCACATCCCTAAGAATTTGATAGCTGGGATTAAGTGCCATTTATCCTCTCAAGTAAATTAAGAGAATGTCACTTAATTTGAATCTGAAAAAAAACGGAAAAAAATAATTCAGATTCAGTATGTAGTGAAAATCATGTATTATACCAGCTCCTTTTGGAGCAGAACTTCTGGGGAAAAGACAAAACGAAGCATATGTGGTGGATACATTGCAGTCTTAACTGACATTCATTTTATTGAAATGTTCTTTATAGGAAAGAGATTGACCAAGTTTTCTCACCATAATTTATAATTATGATAAAATGCACCATTGAGCAGTTAAGAGATAGAAAATGAAATTCTGTTTTTGTTTGAAAATCATCTTTATAGGTATGATTGTATCACTAAGGAGAAAGATTTAGCAAGTACTTCTATTTGATTCTGAAATTTATTTTCATCAAGATAACAGGATAAAAAATAATTTTTTAAAAAACCTTTTTCAAGATTTTACTGTTCTTTTACATAAAATGCTGTTTCATGTCACCTTATATTTAAAAAATGGATTGTCACCTTCTCAATTCAGTAAGATTTCTGCAGTAATTACTCCTGACATTGTCACCACCAGCAAACTGTTTAATAGGTATTTCATAAATATAATGAAGACGATTATAATAAGTGATTTCTCTCTTTTTTTTTTTGTAATTTGCTAAGTGTAGAAAATTGCCAGACAATTCTTATTACTGAGAAATCAATTGGCAGGTGAGAGAGTATCTTTACAAAATGATTTAATCAGCGTCCACTTCAGCTTAAAAAAAATGTGTTGAACATATGGAGGGCAGCACGGTTTCTGAAGCCATTATTTTCTAGATTTAAATAAATAATGAATCCATTGAGGGTTAAAGAAATGGCCTCCAAATAAAATGGTCATGATGAACAAAAACCAAAACAAACACCAAAAACCATGCCCACCCCCAAAAGCAATATTCAGCTTTTGATTTCTTATAACCCTATGCATGTGATCGTCACGATTTGGGTAGAAATAGTCTTTACCACCCTGATCAATTAGATGAAAAATCCCAGTCACGCCAAGTGCTTCATACTGGACTCATGATTTTGATCCTCTTCCTCGTTCTTTTTGTCGTGGTGGCCATGATGTAATAATCTGTAAGAATAGGGAGATGATGAGGCTGAATAGAGCAGCTGTGTGATTGACCACCGCAGTGGTCAGATCCAGAGAACAGAATCAACTAACCGTGGTGAGGATTAGCCAGCCCCCAGGAAACTGCTGATTGATGAGCGCAATCCTCTTCGCCGGCTCCACACAACATGACGCGTCTCCAACCCAGGCGTCTGAAATGTGAGATTGTGGAACGAACTGACTTGAAGAGAGGGTGCTTTCCTGAAGGAAAGAGAAAATTAGAGAGAGCTGGGAAAAATGGCTTGATTATAAGCACTCTGATTATGACCATGATAACCACAGTTCACACTGAAGCATAAAAGGTGACTTGTCTTTTCTTTTTTAAAAAACATATCAGTGAACATGACAGATGTGTCTGATTATCCTCATCTGTACCCCCGGCCGTCTAAATCTAGTCTCCTTATATTCTTAGCAAATTTAATATATGAAATAAGATTTTAAAAGAAAAAGATACAGTATGTGAGAATATTCATGCATGTATTTTCGAAAGGTTGCAGAAAAAGTAAATAATGTAACACTTATATTTTCCAAAATAGCATGAATTAAAGCTATGATGAAGCTTATTTTATTTTTTGTTAAAAAATCAATGCTCATCCCATAATTCAGGTAAACTGGGAGATGATTCTTCCAGTCCCATACCCTAACATCCAACTTTCTCTGTTAATGAGCAACAGGCATTTCACAAATGAAGAGCACACTTACTGCAATTTAAATCAAACCAGAGAACATGCAGTGACAAAATTTCTTTCTTTTCTAATATTTCTTTCTAATAATTATTTTTTGGCATGAACTTTTATATCAGGGGCAGAGCTAAGGAAGGAACTTAAATTTGGGGATCAATTAAGGGAGAGAGTGGAGTCAACAAAAGTAAATGTTGTTTTTTTAATTTTTTTCTAATGTATGATGGCTTGTTTGTATCATTTTAGAAATGCAAAGGACTGATCCCATGAAAACCCACTGGAATTTTGGTCCTAAATATATGATTAGGGGTATGGCCAAATTCTAACCTATATTGGGAATACATTCATATCATAAGGAAGCAAATTCTGGAAATTAGGATCATTTTTCATGCAAAGAGGGAATTTTTAAGTTAAGAGTTTGAACCTAATTTCAATGTCATTTCTTTGTAAAAAGTTGGGAAATTGAATTGTCTGGGATTGACAACAGAGGAAAGCAGCATGTATATGAACTATGTCATGATATTTCTTTTTGATTTTCTTTTATTTATAAATGAAACTCACAAGAAATAGTGTCTATCTTATCATATCAACTCTTCAGATATACCAAATTTTCCAGTAATAAGAAGCCATTTTTCTTTGAATGTGCATTCCTTTCTTCAATAATATTTATTGAGGCATGCTAGACAGGTCTGTGCTAAACACCAGAATCACTCTATGTCAGTGATCAAAAAAATCACCATTTTTGTTATATAAAATACCTTTAAAGCAAAAAAGCATCTGGCTTTTCTCCAAACACTTAATTTTTCATTTCATTTCATCGCTAGAATCAAAAGAGCAGAATATCTTTAATTTAATTACTGTAAATGGTGACTTGTTCAATTCAATTGAAAAAAAAAAACTTTTTCAGGGGCTACATTTTAATATATATATCCACTCTAATATGGCAATTCATTTCTACATAATCCTTGAATATTTATGGGTATGTATAATACTGACAGGATTTAGTCCATATGAAAATAATCAATTTCTTATATATATGAAAACATCTATTTGTTCATTGATTGATTATTTATTGACAACTGGGGTTATCATATATCAAAGAGCATAAAGAGGATAGCAAACATGGATACAAAAAAAGGATGAGAACTAAATGGTATACATGATGACTGTGAACTCATATATTTGAAAAACCATCAGAGGGAGAAAGGAATGGATTGATTGTATACATTCGCAAAAGTGTGAATAAATTGGTAATTACCTAGAGATAAATTGAGTCTTAATACATGAAAGAAGAGTCCACCAAAACAGCCCAAAAGGGGAAAAAAAGATGAATTAATGAATTAACTCAGGACAAAGATTTCTTTCTCACCAGAAATAGTCAAGAACAGAAAGAAATTCTTTTGTTCACTCAACAAATATTTATTGCCTATTTTATACTATGCATCAGACATTGTGTGGACACTAAGTCCATGAGAAGTAAATGGGGATGAATAACTGCCCTCATGGAATTTCCAGTCTAGCGGAGGAGAAAGACTCAGCTGGAATGGACGTTATAACTGCCTTAGTGATCAGCAGATTGCAGTAGTAACAAGAGGCAGGGCTTGCAGAACATGTAAAGCAAGGGTATGTTTTAGTTTGGAAAGTCAAGGAAAGAAGCGATAGTTGAGATCTGAAGGCTAAATGTTAACTAAGTATGGTGGAGAAAATAGAAAAAAACAAAGAAACAGGAGTGAGAATCTGAAGGAAGTTAATATTGGAGTAAGGAAGCTGATGGGGGAGGAGTACCGTGTGAAGTGGAAAGCTAACCCCTGGGGACACCTGGTATGTTCTTGAAGATTATGTTAAGAATTACTTTTTTTTTTGTTTTTGATTTTCAGCCCAAGAATACAGAGACATAGTTTAAAAGTTGTTGGGGTTTTTTGGTAAAGGAGTACTATGCTCACGTAAGAGTTGTGAAAAGATCGCTCCGCTGATGCTAAAGTAGAGAATTTATTGGAGGAGAGCAAGAGGCAATAGGGGTGGATTTGGTATTTGCTGCCTGCTTGAAGTAAGCTGGTGGCAGTGGAGATGGAAAGAAGGTAGATGTGAAAACTACTTACGGGGTAAGTCAGTAGGTGAACCCTGGGAGCTTAGCTGATAAATCCACCAGGCATAGTCCATTTGCATCCCAACAACCCCGGTTTGTGACCCTTGGCTGGGCAAAACAACCAAGATGAACAACTAAATAAAATGAAATCCTTCCTCCTCTTTCTTCCTGCCTCCCTGCCTGCCTATTGGCCTTCTTTCCTATTTACACCTTTCCTTTAAAAATATAAAATAAAAAGAAGCCAATAGACTCTGGTGTCAGTGTGGACATGAGGGTTGGGACAACTTCAAGGTGATAGTACGTGCTGGTGATAAAAGAAAAGAACAGTTAAACGTAGATCGAGGGTGAGGATGGGAAGAGAAAATCATGAATTTGGATGCAAACACTTTGGTTTTGAGGCAACTTTAAGAATATGTACGTGTGTGTGTGAGTGTGTGTGTGTGTGTGTATAAAGCAGAGATTTGCTTATACTCATCTGAACTCAGAAGCGCAATCTATACCAAAAAAAATTTGTGAATCAAATTGTGTAAATTACATTCATAGCAGTAGGAATGAATAGTCTGTCGAGAGAAAAAAAGAGGAATAAGTCTTGAGATTATAAAGGAATCTGGGTGGTGGGGGTGGGTACTATTTACCAGAAACCAAGAGAAAAGAATATTTTAAGAAGTGGCAAGAAGTCGACAATGCCTCTGGAAAGTTGAGAGTCAATAACATCCGCTATTTCAGTGACATGTAATCCATTCATGACCTTGGGGAACAGGTGAGGGGGTCGTGTAAGAGATAAGTTGTTGGATACAGTAAAGTTTAAGATGCCTTTCAGCAGCAGGATTCTTCAAATTTTTGTCACAGAAGATACCTATCCAATTTATATTATAATAATTGCTTCATCTGCCCTGGCAATAATAATTTCTAAATTGGGGACAGTATTTATCGGAAAGACTACAGTGCCGATATGTATAAGAATGTTTCTCAACTTTCAAAGCCTGTGATCAAAGTGAAAAATATTTGTGTCTTTCCCTTTTGTTTTAATAAATGTCACCTCAGCAGAGCTACATCCTGACCTTCCTCTCCACAGCAATTCATTCAACGTTCAAACTGCAATCTCAAGACAGATTCAACATCTTCATTCCTTCCTTAATCAGGGAAACCAATGGAACATATCAATTTCTAGTCACTAGACTAAATTACAGCTCTTCAGAAGTGCCAGAGAGATTCCTAGTGATAAATTTATCTAAAGCTGGGAAGATCCTAATAGCTTTTAGAACATTGTCCGAGATTGCTTTCCATTGCTAAGTGGCAGCTAGGGTCTATTCTTAGCTTAATAACTGATTCACAGCTGGACTTGCAATGGGGTTCCCATCATGCTCTTTGCTATAATTTCCCTGCCTTTAGCCTATGTTGCTGATCTCCATACAAAGTTCTGTGGTGTAGTTGTATCAGTAACTGTCAGATACAAATTGTTAACAATGATGTAGATTTCCATTCTTGTAATTATCTAGAATCCTCTTTTCCAGGCTGCATTCCTCTCCGAGTGTCAGATGGTAGGATTTTAATTGCTGTTTCTTCATATTACTCCCAGAATTTCTGGATCTCCAGCCTAACCAGCGATGGTTATAAATAATTACTCAGTAATACTTTGATACCGCAATCTGTGCTGGATTTGTGTGTGGAGAGCTAGCAGAAATGGAGTTGCCTTTCACACCTCCCTTTGTCTCATTGTTAGTCACCCTCCAAGTCTCCAAGTAACTTTGGTTGGGGACAGGGACACTTCTGTGGCTCTGCACTCACTCTTGACTGCACCCTGCAATTGTACCCATCATGGTACCTTCACCTTTATACTCAGCAGCTCTTTTTAAATCCCGCAACTTGCAGAAAAGCTTCTTGACCACTTTCTGTGTCAGTGGCAGCCCTGCGTTTAGTGACTTCTTAAATTAGTAGTCTATTCTCAGAGTCAGCTTTTCTCAGCAGTGAGATTCAATGACCTGACTCCTGGGGTCTTCCTGCTGTTCTTCCAAGTGGCAACTGTTTCAGTCTATATTGCTTACTGCTTTTGGCTCCTGACCAGTATCTCCTCTTCCCGCCAGCCTGCGAGAAAGTCTTCAGCATCCCCTTGCGTCCTTCTTGGCAGTTCTTAGCTAAATCTTTAACTAACTAGGTAACTCAGAATTCTCTCATGGAGGCTATTACAAAAAAGTTACCTCCAAAGCTTTTGAAATAGCTTTGATAGTTCCATTCTTTCAAAAATAGCCCTTCCAAGTCATTCATTTAAAATCATCCCAGATATAAGAAAGAGAAAATCTTCAACACTTACTGTACATTCACTCTCTTGATTTACGTTTTTATTATATTTATCTATGCCCTAAAATAAATTTACTCAGGGCAAGTTATCTCAATAAAAGGCAGAGTCCTTACAACTTTCAGGCAGTGCCCTATCTCAATACATAGGGGACTTGGAAACCATCTCTTCAAGAGACTTTACATCACAGATCACTCGGTAATAATATACATGCAGCTTACTAGTAGCTCTGGATACACTACAAGGAAGATGACAGAACATGGTAGATAAGAGCTTTGGCAGAATAATCTGTTCTAAAGTCCCATCTCTTCCACCTACTGAGCATGTAACTCTGGGTAAGTGACTTAATCTTCCTGAGTCCTAGCATCGTCTGTAAAATGCGAATGATAATGGAATCTATCTTATCTGCATGTTAAGGATGCCTGACCCATAATACATAGTTCGTAGATTTTCATATACAAATCTTCCATCCTCTCAGATGTATGAAGAAAATAGAAACTTTTTTCTTTCCCAAATGGGGCTGATAGTCCTTATGATCCAAAAAATTAACCTAATGAATCAATCTGGTAATGTTAGTTGAGTGCAACTTAAACAGTTCTTTTAGCTAATACTTGGCCTCCTGAGATAAAAACAATTATTTTCTCAGATTTCTACTCCTTCCCCCCTAAACCTCTCCAAGATGGTACCAGCTCTATGAAGGTTAGGTGAAATGAACTGTGTCTTCATCCCAGCAAGGAAGAAAGGGTCTGGAGACCCTTGCATCCTCGTATTGTTCTCTGGTCTCCATGGTGATGACTTTCTGTATCCTGCTCGCCCTGCTGGAGTCCCAGCTCAAGTCGGGGCATTGACTGCTCTTTCTGTTGATTTTCTTATTTCCCTGTGGAGCAACCAAATGACTCAGCCTTCCCTTGTATCTTACTGGCATATTCGGTCTCTCCCTCCCCCACCCACAATTACCTCTGACTTTCAAGCTGGGAAAGAAACATCAGCACCCATATATCTTTCTTCCAAGATCAGAAAGAACAGTCTTCTCTTGCATTCCCTCTAAAGCTTGTCTTCCTTGATCACAACTTCAGCCTTATGATTAAAATGTAATGGTCAACCAGATGTAGATAGAAAAGTTAAATTTACTTACTGACAAGGGAAACTGAATTTAGAAGAATTTCAAAATATTATTGTTTTACCTTCTTCCCATTAAATGTGGTACCCTCTTCTATTTCCCACACTGAGTTTCCAAGAAGTTGATGTTAGGTCTCTGAGTCAGATCTATTCCATTTTGTCCAGGTAAAATGGACAAGTTCTGTCCCCTGCCGTGGGTGTCCCTACATGTAGGGTCCTGACTCCCTCCAAGCACTCCCTCATTTCTCCTCCAGCTGCACACTTGCAGAGTCAGGAAGAAATCTGTTGTAGGCTGGACAATAGAGAAAGGAGAGTAGTATTTCTGCCCAAACAAGCAGGAGGAACCATAACCTGACTCTAAGCTCCTGCAAGGCTCTTTTTTTCCCCTTCAAGCTTTGGAATAAGTCATTGAACTGAGCTAACCTACCTCAAGACCACATGGTTCTGGCTATGATTTTAGAAAACTGTGGGTTTCTTTCTGAGTTGGCTAAAGAGTCCCGTAAAAGTTCACTGGTCTCAATTTTATATTCCAAATTCTCGTTGGTGGAATTGGTTTTTCTTCTTGAGTCAAAAAGGGGAGATTATAATTTTCATTGCCCACCTTTCTTACTTTGAAGACTCTCCTATATCTACCTAGTATGGGTTTGATTTTTTTTTTTGACAGCCACTACCCAGATCTTAAGATGGCTAAGTGTGGATCTGAAATTAGTCCAAAAAGCAGACTTTGTGCTGCACATAGATTTTTTTAAGGGCAGTCCTAATATATTTCCCCACTGCAATTCCTATCCTCTCCCAAATATTTGGTTTTATCTTCTCTACTCATTTTATTGGGTTTTATCTTTATGTCAAATGTATACATTTGGCGTCAGAAGTCAAGGCCAGCAGAAGTGAAGCAATAGATTTTTCTTCCTTTGTTCTTGGTGTTTAGACAGGAATACCATGGGTCCCACTTGTGTTGAGTCAGGAAGATGAGATATGGAGGAACCCTTCCACTGTACAATTAACCTTGGGCCTTGAATTGATCCTTAGACCAAGTTAGTGAGAAATTAACCTGCTATCCATGACCCCACTTAGTCTACATTGGAGGGCCCAGGAAAATCTCTCACAATCAGTGAAGCCTAGCATGCATGACCAACTCTTGGAAGGCAGAAATTCAGGACAGAAATCTAACTTCTGCCATTCCCCAACTTTATTTTCAGAGTCAGAAGGATAGTCAGAGGGAAAACAGATGAAAAAAAATACTTTTCAGGAATAAAAGTATTTATTCCTGGGGGTAAGAGATGTTGCCAGGTAATATCTTGACCTATTGTCTATGTGTTTTTCCTGTCTACTGCCTAATCAGAGTTATCCACCATGACTCAAGTAAAAATATAAACAAAAATAAATAAACTACATTTAAAATGAAAATGCAAGACATAGTCTTTGCTGAGTTTTTCTTTCTTCAAAACATGACTTTACATTTCTGCTTGAGCAAAGTCTTGACTTGCAGCGGGAAGGAGTATCCTTAGCTGTTTCGTTACTGGCATATGAACTTCCCGGTGACTTTTGCCAGCATGTCACCAGGGGTGGTCCAGATGGAGGGGGCAATTACTTGTGCTCTGGCTATGCTTGAACCCAGCATAATCTTAAGAAACCTCAGTGTCAGTGGAAGTGAGTAGCTTTAATCCTGGTGATATCCTGCAGTCTCTGACTGAAGGAAAATCAGCTTCCTTTATAAGCTGATTATTACTTTATGATAGGCAGCAAAACTAGATACCTTAAATGATACACCAGTGCACATTTCAGAGAAGAATTCATGATAGATGCTTGCTATCCAGAAGTTCTTTTTAAAATCATTTCAACATAACTAATTATAGGAATATGACCGAGCAACCAACTAATTAGCAACTATAAAGGTTGATGGTTGTTATTATTATCTGATACTATACCAAGAAACAGTTGTTCTGGTCTTTTAAAGTTCCAGATTATCTGATATTTAACTCATGCAAAAAATACCAGTTTTTCCCCTATTTTCCCTCAAAATTCTTTAATATATCGATGTATAAGATATAAGCTATTGATTGGATAAAAAATGATGTATCTGCAAACAGACTTTGATATTTTTCAGGGCCGTGGCACATTAAAGCAGAATAAATATTTTAATAGAAACAAATCTGTCTAGTTCAGTTGGTGAAGGATGCAAAGGACTCAATGAAGAGAATGTGTGATCCTCAGTATACTTTGGGAGATAGATTCAGTCAGAAATAGCTTAAAGCGGGTATGCAGTGGTTTAAACACACCCACAGCCTAGCCGTGGGGGTGTGGGGGGGTGTGTGTGGAGAATTCTTTTGTATAAACCAGCTGAAGCCCATCTTCTGTGGATGATTCTGTACAAAAAACGAACGTGCGGTAGCATGGAGTCTGCATGCCGTCCTCGTGCGGGCTGGCGGACAGCCAAGGCCCAGCCTGCTGAGAGCGAAAATGGAAAGAAAAACAAAAAAAGCAGTTGCACGAGGTGAAGTCTGAGGGTCGATGTGGAGACCCTTCTGAGCAAGCTAGAGCAAAGAAGGTCAGGGTTTTGTTTGTGTGGCGCCTTCAGAGACTGACCCACTGCAGGGGCGTCCTAGTTTCACAAAAGGTCAGGTCCTTTTTGTGGAGAGGCGTGCACATTTGCACAAGCTCTGTCAGAGGCTGAGTGCTGAAGTGTGCTGGTAGAAGCAGGGAGTCTCCTGCAGCCATGATTTTATGGTTAACATTTGTAAGATATCTTGATTTCGAAGTCTAATTTACTGACCTCTGGGCTAGGATTAATAACTTCCCAAATTTAATAATCAATGGAAGTGCCTTATTCTTAGAAGGTATAGGAAGAAAGTGACATCACAGCAGAAAGTTTTCCTGGATAAGCGTGCAAAGAAATATTTGGTGTTCTGGCTACCCAACACTCAGACAACTTTCTCTTAATGCAAAATTGTTGGTCAAGGGCTCCTAGCTGAAAAGCATAAAAAGGCTATGTTTTTCTAAACTCTCCTTATTTCACCAACTCATGATGACCTTTGGGCATTTCAACTTGACCTTTCGGTCAGCAGGTATTGAGTTCCTTCCGAGTTCCACATAGCTTATTACGACTATATTTCTTGCCTTTTAACATATACTAGGTTGGTATCCATCATTTTTCTGACCATATTCCTTCTAGGGTCACCGATAACTCTATGTGACATCATTTGTGTTGTAGTCTGTGAATGACTCGTTTTGGGGTTGTGCTGCACAAAGCCTTTTGCTATTTTAACTGAGAGCACTTGAAGTTTTTGGAGGACAGAACTAACGTGTGTAGCTTATTGAGATTATCTCTAGTTTTAAGAAGGATGATGCACATGGGACTTGCTCAGTGAATGGAATCTATCACTCTGACAGTGGTAATTATGGGGACATGCATCCTCTCTGAGGAAAGAGACAAGTACATGCACAAGTTATCCAAGCTGTTTGGTTCCTGAACATTCAGGAGGAAGTGCTGCTTTGTGACACCTTATTCTTATTCATCATCTTGAGAATGTGAACGGTTAATCATATTCAGGAGAGATTTCATCTCAATATCTACTTTTATCAAAGAAAATAATTGGATTTAAATCAAACACAGGTCAAAACAAGGCCGCTGTTGATTCTCGTTTTTTTGTTTTTTTTTTTAGCCAGAGACAAGAAACTTCTTTATTTCTGCCTAATTATCAACATTGTTTTCATAATGAATAAGGCAAAAATATTAATTTATTATGCATACAATTGCAGTCTACTCAAGGGGTGGGGGGGTCTCTGAACAAACCTGTACACTTTCTTTTACTGAGATCACTTGATAATAAGTTAGCCCTTTTTATCCCAGTTTCTAAATTGATTTTATATTCCATGATGGCATTATCAGCTGTTTTATTTATGTCATCAGTTTCACAACTCTTACTTGGAAATTATATATTGCTTCCACACGTTAAATTTTACTACTTATTTAATTTTTAGAAACAGTTTTGAACTAGTGTAATTGGAAATTGAAAATATAAGCAAATGCAAGCAAAAATTCAATCTAAGTCCCGATTTTCAAATAACTTTTGCTCAGCGACATGTTAGGTTTTACAATGGAATGCAGATGATTTCAAAACATGGCTCTTATACCCAAAGAATATATAATCTGCAGATTCATGTAAACAACTACAAGTAGTTGACAAGAATATACAGATATAAATGCTATAATTTGCATTTGGGATTATTTTAAATGTGGCAGAAGATCTCAGAAGATCAGTTCAGAATGGGTTTAATCTTGAACTGGGACTTTGAAAATGGGTTGGAACTGAGTGCTTATGAATAGATAACTAGGTACCACTCTCAGTCTCCATCATTATTTGAATAATCAAATATTTAATAAGCACAATATCTGTAAGAGCCAAAACTTTCCTCTCCACTTGAAATGCGCTTCCTTAGACCTCAAATTGAATGTTACTTTCTTCCACCTCAGTAGCCCCCTTCATTCCTGAGTAGGTTATATTCCATTATGCTTCCTGTTATACCCTATGTTCTTCGTGCATTGTATTTATCAATCTATAATAAAAAACTTACTTGTGTAATTATATTTTAATGTTGGTCTCTGATAAAAATATAAGGATGAGGATCAAGAATATATCATTATCTGATAAGTATAAGGCATTTGATGCTAAATATGAATGAATGAATGAGCTTAGCACAGTAGATACTGGGAGGAAAAAATGAATAAAGTTCGGGGTCAGACTTGAAGAACATACAATGCAACAAAGAAGAGCAGGTTCTCAAAAAACTTCATATTTTCAGGGCTAACTTTTCTAGAAAAGTTTTATAAGAAAAAAATTCAACTTGGAGAGGATTTATAGTGTTCTTGACTTGAGAAAATCACTTTGTACTGCAATATATAATTCAAGTTACCTAATATAAGCCTGAATGGGTACACTACTAGATCTACTTGCAGATTTTAAAAGAATTATGAGATGAACACCTTTTATCGAGTAAATGCATTTGAAACATGGTACCCTTAAAATGAATTACAATCCGAAATGGTTGCAATCTCTAGGGAGAGTGGAAAGATTCAAAATGCTCTTTGTTCTTTGATATTCCCCCATTCAAACATAATTATTTTTCTCTTTTGTATTTGGAATTATTGTTTTATGCTTCACATTTCAGTTGGTTTATTATGTGACAGGATTAATAACTGTCACACAGAAATAACCAGCAATTATAGGCACTTACTATTTTATGAAGCAAAGAGATGGCAATTACAGGTATTAGAACACTGGAAATTTTATTTTAGACATATTTTTCTTAATAGTAATTACTATATGTAAGTCATTGCATTACTCACTTGTAGAGGCTATAATTGTGTTGGATGAAAGAAATGATAATTAAGAAGTGCATATGTGTGTATCAGTATCAACACTAAATATAAAAATTATCCTTGGAGAAAGCTTACAAGGCTAACAATTCATTGTTATGAATGCAAACAAAGCTAAACATTTTAATACAAAGTAAACTAGAAAAATCGATGTTTTCTCTTGTTTACAAAAAAATTAAAGCAGAAATGTACCACTGTGGTAAATGATGCTGATGATGCAAGAGGCTGAGCCTGTGCAGGGGCAGAAGGTGTATGAGAATCCCTATCTCTTCTCAGTTTTGCTGTGAACCTAAAACTCCTTTAAACATAAAAAATAAGAAACTGATTGAAATGCTATCCATGATTGTGACAGATAATACAGATTTGCTCATGAAAGACAATCATATTGGAGAATTAAGTCCACAAAATACTTATTTCTGTTATATCATCACAAAACTGCCTTGCCTATAGGAGCTTGATGGCAACAGTAATATTACCAGTAGAGGTAATGGAGCTCAGAGATCAAATAAATATTCTTCGTGTAATTATAATATGGGATTTTGGGTCTCAAATAATGCCCTCTCCCATTTTTTTGTTGGTTTCTTGGAGCGGGTGGGGGGTAGCTGTTTAGGTACAAATAAATGTCTTTCCTCTTACTTTTGTGTATAAATATCACATATGTAGGTATATGCAATGTCATACATAATATCAAGCATAGTTGAGCCATTTAAAGACATATTCACCAACAAGTTATATAATATCTGACTAAGAATTGTTTTAAAAACTTAATTTTCTTATGTAACAATAATTGTGGACGAAGGCAACACATGTGTGTGTTGGTGGGGAGGGTGTCTCCTCTCAAAGAAGTCATCAAAGAGCCAGACTGCTTCTCGATTTTTGTCCTACAATAGTTTGTGATTTTCATCCTTATTGTCTCAAGATGGTGGCAATATTTCCAAGTAACACATCTGTATTCCAGGGAGTATAAAGAGGCTAGAGGAATAATGGATATGTCCTTACTAAGCCTTTATTAGAGAAAAGAATATCTGTCGAGGGACTATTGCCAGCGTCTTCTTGGCCAGAACTGTGTTACAAGGTCACCTCCAATTGCGAAACAGATTTTGGAACTTGAGACTTTTACTCTCCAGTCCCTTGGAGGGAAGACAAAAGAGAAGAGGAATTGGAATGAATGCTGATTGAGCTAATTTAGCAAAAGATACTTCAATGCTGCCTAAGAAGTTCTACCCACCCTTAGAAAGATGCTTATAGCACATATAGTTGCATGAATGTAGACAGAGGATAATGATTCTTGTTACTCAAATTGTGTAACAAACTACCCCAAATTAACTAACAAAGAAAAGTAACTTATTGTATATGTTATGTATTCCATTGGTTAGTAAATTAGTCAGCAGACTGGGATTAACTTGCCTCTGCTGCACAGTGTCTGAGGCATTAGCTGTTATGATGATGCAAATGGTGGAGGGTAACTTTCATGACAAAGGGACTAGAGGCACCTGGAGGCTGCTCCACGATCATGCCGGACATCAGAACTGAGACACCTGAGGGCTAGGCTCAGCTGAGGAATCCAATAGGACACATACACATGGCCTTCTCATGTTGCTTGGGCTTCACTCATCATAGGGACTGGATTCTGAGAGAAAAATATCCCAAGAGCAAGTATGCTAGAGACCCAGGCAAAAGCTATATAGCCTTGTATGATCTAACCTTGGAAGCCACATGTGACTTTTCAAAGCAGTCACAAGCCAATCTGGGTTCAAGACGAGGGACACAAACAAAAACAAATACCTTTTCTCTCAATGAGAGGAAGTAAAAAGGATTTGCAGTCATTTAAAAATATGCCACAGTAAAAATGATGGGAGTAAATATTACATATGATTCTCTAAGAAAGGTTTTTCTCTAATTTTGCTTCCCATCTTCTCTATTCTCATCACATACTAAGAAAAGACAGTGCTAAATCTTTTAGGAGAAAGCCCCTTTTCAATGTTTCTGAAGAATGGGCAACTTGTTTGACCCACAAGGCTAGAGCAGGTACTCAGAGGCTGGTGTAGAGGCTGCTCCCCAGTGCTGGCTTCTGTAGAGTCTAATGAGGGAGCATGGCGGGATCCTGCTGCAGGCCCATAAGTGAGCAGTCCCATCTCCTGGCAAGTGTTGTAGGTGTTTTCCTGCGTGTGGATTTTCTGAGTGTAGAAAATTGCTTTTCTATTTTCTGTGCCTTTTGAAATGTATGACCTGTGTTTGTACTAAGGCAGCCAGATATAAGGTTATCTCGTTGAAATGACACCGTGAAGTGGAACCAACGAAGAGCTCCTCTTTATCTAAAGCGAAGAATGGCATGTTGTTATAGTCTTCACAGTACAGGAGAAAATATCACAACATTTCTGAGTGAATTAGGTCCATGAAGAACAATTTCAGGTATTAGATACCATTTCTGCTTTCATGGCTCTTATAGCCGTATGCTTTGCAGGGAAGCTCTGTGTAATGATCTAATCCTGGCTCTGACACTTACTAACTCTGGGACTCAGGACATGTTCTGGTAGTTCTCTTAGCTTCTTATTCTCATCTCAGGAAACAGAGATAAAAGTGTTCATCTTCAAAGGTCAAGGCAGGATGAAATGTGCTCTTCAAGTGATACCCTTGTCTCCCTGAACCTTGTCCCTAAAGATGTCACTTCCTCTGGAAACCATCTATGATGTCATCGAAGACTGCGTTAATTATCTCTCCTAGGCACTCCCAACAAGAGCCCTGTATTTACTTCTTAACATCAACAATCTACTTCACACATTCTAAGTGAAAAACAATGATGTCCCACGGTCTGGAAATGAAGTACTAAATAAAACCTAGTAGGATCATTCACACGGTAAGACTGGTGTCTGAAGGATTCTCACGACCCAGCAAAGAGATCAAGTTTTCGGAGTCCCGAAGACAAGGACAGACAGTATGGACTCATTTTCTACTCTATTTTCAGTGGCTGAAAATGAGTGGAAGATTCAGTGGCCAAGAACAAATGTTGCATCTCCTGATATCTGATAAACAAATGCAGTATTGCTTCACACATTGATTGCTTCTGTGAGGTGTCAAAAGTCTATTTGGAGAGAGGCTTTGTGAGAACAAGTTAAGGAGTGACTGTCTTTCTCTAAGACTCCACCAAAGAATGTGGATGTCATGAATGAAACAATGGTTCAGATAGTGGAAGAGGCTGCTGAGAAGCTGCAGAAACAGAGAAGAAACATTTGAGGAAGGAAAAGAGATGATGGTGATTGCCCTTGTATCTTCAGAAAATAGCAGTAGTACTCTGAGGAGTATGATGGAGGAGACAGGTGCTGAGAACCTGCCTGAGAGCCAAGATACAAGTAGGCTAGCGTGTTTGGTCCACGGTGCCTCCCAAGAGTTCTCAGCAGAGGGTGTCAGGTGGAAGAACCCAAAAGAATAAAAAGCACAAGGATCCTCCTCAGGAAAATGGATTGGAAAATTCACCTGTCTCATTCTCCAATGCAAAACAAAACAAAATGAAAACAAAAACAAAAAACAAAGAAAGAAAAATGTTTCCAAGGAGGCGCTGTTTAGTAGTGATCTTGAAAAAAGAGCTAGTACTGGAATTCTTTCCATGAGGAAATCTTCCCCCAAAGAGGAGCCAGTTAGAGTTCATGCTCTTGTACCTCAGGTGGCTGAGATGTCTGGGCTGTGGACCATGTAAAGCATAAGGACCTGGGTTCTGGACTGGGGGAGAGAAAATCAAAATAAACAACTAAATAAAAATATGTCTTCCTTCCTCCCACCCTTCCTCCTTCCCACCATTCTTTTCTTCCTTATTTCTTCCTCTTTTTAAAAAGAAAAAAACAAAAGAGGCACCAGTGAGTGATAAGTATGTCAGGAAACAGCATCTCCAAAAAAAAGAGAAATTCTGTTGCCAAGAGTTACTGCTCAGCAACGGTCCCTGAAGAGGCTGCTGGCAGCAAGAGCAGTTCCAAGAAAAAGAAAAAGTTCCCAAAACTACCCCTGGAAGATTAGAATGGACATTTTCCTGGTGGGGTGTGTCCCACAGTGACATCTCCCAATCTTTCTCCCATACTCCAATAAAAACAAATTCACAAGAAACAAAAACGAACTCAAACAGCTTCTGCTTTGTGTTCTGTGTACTCTCATGGAACAACAGACAATAACATAACAAGCAAATAAGAAAACAAGTATTTCATACCGTGATTAGGGCTATAATGAACCAAAGAACCATGGAGTAAGTAATTCTTGAGGAAAGCATAAGAGAAAATGGGGATATTCTAGTCAAGAACATGGCCTTTGAGTAGAGATCTAAATACTGAGAAGTCCTTGGACATGTAAACTCACTACCAGGCAATCTTAAGAGCACTCTGTGTATTAACTCATGTTTTTATTGAGATATACTTGACATATAACATTATGTTAATTCCAGGTGTACATCATGTGTCAGCACTTGTATATATTATAAACTGATCACCACAATAAATCTAGTTGACATCACCACACAGTTACAGCTTTTTCCTGTGATATAAACTTTTAAGATCTGGTCCCATAAACAAATTTCAAATATATGTTACAACATTATTAACAAAATTTATTATGCATTATACCATACATAACATTCCCGGGTTTTACTCTATTTTATGATGGGAAGTTTGTACCTTCTGGTCCCTTTCACCTACTTATCCAATTCCAATCCCACTACCTTTGGCAATATTCAATCTGTTCTCTATGTCTGGGTTTTCTGATGGCATTTTCGCAGAAATAGAAAAAGCAATCCTAAAATGTGTATGGAAGCATAAAAGACCTCAAAGAGTCACAATACTCTTTTGAAAGAAGAAAAAAATTAGTAGTATCATGTTTCTTGATTTAAAATTATATTTCAAAGTTATAGTAATTAAAACTGCATAGTACTGACATAAAAACAGACACATAGATCAAGGACACAGAATAGAAAATCCGGAAACAAATCCACACATACTCAATTAATTTACAACAAAAGAGCAAAGAATATACCATGGAGAAAGGACAGATGCAGACATCAAGGTAGAAAGATGAAATAACTTGCACAAGATTACAGAAGCGATTCATAGTAAAACTGGGATGTGAACCCAGACAGCCTGCCTTTGAAAACCCATACTCTCAACCATGTTGTCATAACTGTCTTTTGGAGAGCATTTGATATTGAATTTATTTTTTACTCGTATGTGTTTTTCAATAGGAATAAATTGAATCATTAGAGTTCAGTATTACTAATATCTCTGTTTCCTGATGGCTCAGATGCTAATCCCTCAGTCAGCAGCTGGGGCATAGACCATGTTGAGCCAAAGGATCTGGGTTTGTGACCTAGAGATAAGGAAGGGGGACAACTGAAACAAATAAATAAGTAAATAAAAATGTTTCCTTCTCCCCTCCCTCCCTCTCTCCCTTCCTCCCTCTCTCCCTTCCTTCCTTCCTTCCTCCTTTCCTTCCTTTCTTCTTCTTTTCCCCCTCCCTCTCTCCCTTCTTTTGAAATGCTTCTTCCTCCTCTCTTCCTTGTGATCTTTTTTTAAAAAAAGAATAATGCCTAGCTTTTAGTGAATTCTCAATACATTTTTAGCAAAGGAGTGTCTGAATGCATGCCTGAAATGAGAAAATCTAGATGAAACAAAGGGTCTCTTTCAGACTTAGCATCGTTAAGTGATTAAAGTACTCTTCCTCCCTCCATCCTCCCTAACTCCCTGGGTTAGACCCACACAGACTGCTGTTGAGCTTGAAGTAACTAGAAGATTTATAGGGGGAGGGGAGTCACCTTCACAATGTATCAACAAAGAAATTAAGAAAACAAAATCCTTTAATTTGTTACCAAAAGATGAAAAAGAGTAACTTTAGTAAGCTCTGAAGAAAAACACATGGAATTGAGGAAACTATAAAGTAATAAATTTCCTCCCTCCAACACACAAAAAGTGGCCTCTGTGCTTTAAAGAAAAGTAATTTGGAAAACTTCCATACATACACATTTAGGGGAAAATGTAGGGAGGAACATGAAGTTAGTTCAATGCCTTTAAGAGGCATTTCAAAGTCCTGAACCATTAAATCATTTCCACAGCTTTTTGACTATTATCACACACCTAAACTTTGCCAAAACCATTCCTTGACAGGCTGCAATGAATCTGAAAAGCAAATCAGATTTGGAAATTTCATATGAAAGAGAACTCTATCTTGTACTTCAGAAACATTTTTCAATGTCAGCACATAGTTGGTCCTGCCAAAAATGAGCTGGAGAGCAGCGACCTTTGCAGATGACTTCTCTTAGTTAGATGTTTGCCCTACAGGATTTTGGAAGTGTGGTCACTTTTAAGGTACTTTTAAGGAGACCAGTTGATTTTGAAATGCTTGGTTGAGCTGGGTGACTTCTTTAAGACTGAATGTAATATCTAAGAAAGAAAAAAATTCTTCCATGGAAAACATGAACATTTATACAAGATGAATCAGCCAGTGTTTTCAGAAGGAATTGCAATGCTCCTGTTGTTGCTTATCAGATTCATGGATAAGGTTGTTGCTATAGAGTGAATGTTTGCATCCCCCTCCTGAAATTTGTATGTTGAAATTCCAGCCCCCACGATGATGATGATGGTGTATGAAGGCAGGGTCTTGAGTGATGTTTAGGTTAGGTGGGTACAAACCTCATAAATGAGATTAGTCCTCTTATAAAAACCGGTCCAGAAAGCTCCCTCGACCCTTCCACCTTGTGAGGCCACTAAGACAGCCATATGGACTAGGAAGCTGGCCCTCAGCAGATGCTGAATCTGGAGGGGCCTTGAACTTGTGCTTCCCAACCTCGAGAGCCCCAGAAAAAAAAGGTCTGATGTGTATAAGACACCCAGATTGTGGGTCTCTTTGCAACAGTACAACGGGAACGAGACAGAAGGTGACCTTAAGGAGAAAGCAAGAGGGCATCTGGTGGCTCAGACGGCAGAGACATTGGTCTGTGAATCATGTAAAATGGTTTGAGACCCAGGGCTCAGGTGAAAAACTGAAATGAAACAAATAAAGAAGAAATTATGATACCACGTTCTACATTTTAAAAATCCAGTACCATGTCTAATTTTTAAAAGTTAAATATATAAAGCGTGACAGTGAAGAAAACATGAATCCTCTGCAACTTCTGTCGTTTTGATGACAGCTTTGTTTGTCCCTTGAAAATGCACTGAAAATATTAGCAGACTCTCCTGCAGTATTGGGATGAGATGTCTTTGCTAAATGAATTATCTGAAGTGGGCACAATTGTCAGCCTTTTGAACAGTTACACAAAGAGCTGAGGACAATCTATATTTAGTCCCCATTGCTAACTCAAGGTGGAATCTCAGAATTAGAGAACTGGGTCTACTAAGTGGTAAAACAGTACAAAGGGAACAAGAGGGGACAGTAAAGAAGCAATATTTGCTGCACTCCAACATGTCCTGACAAAGATGGCAGCCAGGTGGACCAGCAACCATGAGTACCAAGTGGAGTTTGAAGACAAAAGAAATGTTACTGATTCATTTCTGGATTATGGCTAATGTGGTAATCTGGCTTGTAATTCTGGTTTTGCACATAGCAGCTACCCCCAAAATTGTAGAGATATTACCTGAATGACCAGTGTGATGTGCTTGAAAGGAAAAAGAAATGTTTTCTTGTATTATTATGTTATTAACTGGGAAGCAAGTATGACAAAGGAATCAATGGATATGAATGCAGTGAATAGCTCAAAGGTCTTCTTAAAGTGTAATTATCTGAAATGGTTTGACTATGAATCAGCCTTTTCCTTTGCCCCTATCCTGAAGCAAATATACCCAGCGGCAGAGAGCATTTACAACCTTCACCAATGCCTCTTGAACAGCAGGTGGCAGCAAAGGATACTGTAAGAGACTTCCACAAGTCTAGGGGAATCCTACAACACTTCTCATGTTGGCAGAACGCAGGTAGAGAAGGTACTTAAAGCTGATTACTTTCTTACCTCTAAGTTAAAGCACCTGATGTAAAATTAAAAAAGAAGTCATTGGGAAGGGTGAGCATGATAACTAACCTTAGGTGCATCAGTCATTTTAGTCACTTTTCGACTAAATGAAAGGACTGAAAAAGCTTACTGAAAATACAAGTACCCACAGCAAAGTCCAACTAATCCTCTTACAAAATGGACATTCATGCTGAAGAGGGATTTTTCTAATGAGGCATGACATAAAATATTTATTATGAAAACTATCATTCAGACCAATCTGGGAATATGCCAGTTGGGAGGTGATTTGTTTTTTGGCTCAGAAGAAGTATTAATGGAAGGATATTAATATCCTTCAAAGAAAGGATATAAGTAAAGAAAACATTAAAGCATCACTAGGTAGGGATGGGATCCTTGAGAATGTGACAATGGCGTGAGAAAAAAAGAGATAGCCCAGAGCTCCTGGTTCCGAAACAGGAATGATGGAAATATTACGAAGAAAAGATTGTGTATTAGTTTGGTGGAGGGGAAGAATGAAAGCCATTTGTTTTCTGAGAAAAACAAAGTGATGATCTTGGCAGATCAATTTTTTGCAGAAAGGTGCACTTCATTTCTTTACATCTCAGCTGCGATACTACATTTTAGTTGGTGTCCATTAGTCCAGTAAGTAATGGAGGGAGGTGACTATTTCCTAAGGTATTTAAAGTAATCGCTAGAAGGAAAGACACATAGTAGAATGATTTTAGGTTTTCGCATCCTCTCTGTCAGCTTCCAAATGCCTCTTCATCCCTAGAAGGGATATAGCTATTTGATATTATCAGGTTATGAAATTCTTTGAATCATGGTAAAGTGGGCATGTAAGAACATGTCTCTCACCAGGACATGTAAGGATTAAATAAGAAAAATGTCAAATATGCTCACTCTGTATAAATTAGTTCTTAATCAATTGTATTTGTTTTCTCTCTTCAGGAACATTCTCAATGATGTTCATGTATTTTGAGGAATATCTCCAAAACAACTACTTCCCCAACCATCTCAATGTTAGGATGGAGACAAAATCCCTAGGAGATGAAGACAGTGTGACCAAGAGCAGATGTTAACAATAAAATATAGCAGGTGAAGTCCAGATGGGCAAAGTCTTAGCTCCCAGCTGGCCACAGTTCTCTGCTCTAGCCACAAACACTAAAACACTCGTTAGCTAAATTGATTTGAATTCATTTAGGAGAGAGAGAGAGACAGAGAGAGAGACAGAGACAGAGAGAGCGAGACAGAGAGAAAGAGAGACAGACAGACAGACAGACAGACAGACAGACAGACAGACAGAGACAGAGACACTTGGATTTCTCTCTGAATCCTTGAAACAGAGATTCATTCCCTACTAAATTGTTGTGCAGAGGTGGGTGGTAGGGGTAACTGGAGTCAGATCCAGTCACAGAGCAAAAACGTGGCTTCCCAAATATGTGGCTGGAGGCAGAGTTCTCAGAGTGGGTGTCAAAAGGCAGACCATTACTTTGGAAATGTGTCTACAACTACCCTTACACAAACACCCTTACATACACACACCTTTGCTACACACACACTCACTTGCCCTTCTTTATCCTTATCAAATAAATTACCGTAAAGCGAAAGCAAATGATTTATGAACTTTTGTTATTTTGCTTAAACATTGTAGATGAGTTTTTACTAAGTAACTATGAAAAAGAATTTGTTTTTTGAACTAAGTTGCCAAGGAGACTGAAAATCTGAGTATCAGCAAGACTTCAAAGCAAGTCTCTTGATCAAACTGGTACTTATTTACTAGGAAAAAAAACTCATAAGCCTGGGAAGCACAGCACATAAGTCAGTTCCAAAGTTGCTGTCATGAATGAAGTATGGGGTGTGGAAATTTCAGTGTTGTTTCTCTGAACATTTATTCTTTTGGGAACCTTAAAAAAAAAAAAAAAAAAGACACCTTGCAATGAAAATATATGCGTTTTACATGGCTGACATTTTATTTTACTATTTAAGAGATCTTAGAAATATGAACATAGCTCTAGATCATCTAAATGCAAAATATTATGTTGTCATGTTTAGGGAGAATGGATGAAGTGGAAACCCATGCTTTTCTGCTGTCTGCATTTTTTTTTTCTTTGAGATACTTTATCTCTAATTGCTTCCTCCCAGCACATCCTTCTGCTGATACTAATAATTGCCAGGCTCCTCTGTTAGGTTTCTCAGTCAGTGACACTGATATTGAGAATTAAAACACAGAAAAAGTGTCAAAGATTTTATACTGGTGTCCCTCAGAGGGTAATCACAAATCTCTGCTCATCACTTAATCTGATGCCTAAAATTCAGCTCATTAGTCCCTCTTTTGTATCAGTTCATTTGTGAAGATGGTTATGAAACTGTCAAAAATACTATCCCTGCATTGCACAATTAGGGAAATATTTTGAGTGAATGGGGGGAATAATACACTGTCCAATTTTATTTTACTGTTAGTAGCATATTTCATATATACACACACATAATACATATATGTATAAAATTATACATGCATATGTTTTTTTGGGTATCATGAAAAAATTCTAGCTACCCTATGACTACAGGAAATGTTCACAATTCAAAAATCTGAATCTACAATAGTAATTGTCCTTCAGAAGAAGGAACAAAGAATGACACATATTTGCAATCTCCTTGGTGACATTATCTTAAATTTTATCTAGGTGCGTTCTAGGTTGATAAGTTCACTAAAGTATAAAAAGTGCCTTAAACTTATCTAATTATGCACAGCTTAAACTCACATAATGTCACAATGCAATATTATTTCAATAAAAATATTAAATAAAAAATTAAAATTATCCAATGGAATTACTCCATTTACTGAAGATAAAATTGCAACCCGGTTGGATTAAAAGATTTGCCCACAGTGAGACAGCAACTGATTTGTAGTGTGGAAATTAGAATTATTCTCTGAATTTGAGTCAACTACTTTTTCTAGCCCTTCTCATAATTATGATTTTATAATTATTATTTTCATCATTATGAAGCTCTCACTATCTATATTTACCCCAAGGAAGACAAGAACCTGGTCTCAAAAATCTAAAGGTATTTCAAGACACAATCTGACATTATAATTTAGATTTCTAACAACCTGAAACAATTTTTTGAAATAACATCTCCCAATACCTAGGGATAATGATGAGTCCATGTTTTCTAATTTGAATTAGTAAATATCAAAGGATACACAAAAGTTCATTGTTAAACCAATTAATGCTTTCCCTTGCATCTAACAGTAATTATTTTTGGAAAGGCCCGAAAATTCTCCAATATTGAATATCTATATTGATTGAATAAGTTATGTGGGGGAAAATAAATACACCGAAAAAAAATTACGCTTGAGTCTTACCTAAAACCAATGAATCAGAATATCACAATTCCTGAGGGTGACAGGTGTGTGTGTGTGTGTGAGAGAGAGAGAGAGAGAGAGAGAGAGAGAGAGAGAGAGAGAGAGAGAGAGAGAGAGAGATTTAGTTTAGAATATATTAAGCGCCCCAAGTGAGTCTAGTATGAATCACAGCTGAGAACCATTTTCTGAGAGAGAGAGAATATTTAGTTTAGAATAGATTAACCGCCCCAGGTGATTCTAGTATGAATCACAGCTGAGAACCATTTTCTGAGTCTCAGTTTTCAGCTCTATGCCAGTCTAGTCCGCTAAGGGACAGCAGCGGACCGCTCAAACTCGTGCTCCTCCACCGCGTCTCTCTTCCCCTTTGGTCACACTAGGGGGCGCTACAGCACCGGATTTGTTCCTTGGCCTGCGTTCATTTCCGCGCCCCCTCCCCCAAATCCAGAGGCGGCGCCAAAGAAAAGGCATTTATTTGGAAGCCGGCAGAGAGGGAAAACGGAGATAATGCATTTTTAATTTTATTTTTTGTATTTATATACCCGAGTGCCGGCAAGTACTCCTTTAAACACAATACCAACCAAAGCTTGGGTTTTTTTTTGTTTCGTTTTGGTTTTTCGGAGCTTCTGACCCAACAGAAATTCCCCTTCTTTTTTCCTTTGGACTTGGAAAAACTTAACGTCCCGCAGAGAGCAAGTCCGCACCCGGCGGCGGGGTGGGTTGGTTTACGGCTTTGAATCTCAAGCAGTTCACTTTTTAAATAAATCTTGGTGAGCAATGGAGAACAATTTCCACATTAATCTTGTGTAATTAGCGTTCTAACCCTCGGCAGACTAAGAACCACTGCAGACAAAGCTTTATGCAAATACCCCTTCCCTCGCCGGCCGCCCCTCCTCCGGCCTCTCGGCGCAGTCCTCCCTCCCCTTCCCTGCGCCGGCTCTGCTGCGGTCCCAGAGCCCGTTTTAAAATGACGTGGTGCAGTGGGTTCCTTCACGTTTACTTTTATGAAGTTCTTGACTTGGGCGGGGGGGGGGGGGGGGGGGTGGGAGGACCAGCGCAGCAGCCGAGAGAAGGAGAGACCTGTGTAGGCTAAGACTAGTAACAGGACTTATTCCCTGGGGAATTGGCACCTGCCTTTGGCAGCCAGGATTGTCTTGATAAGGACACCCCAATGTGTGGGGAGATTCAGGGGCTGCAAAGAGACATTTACTCCAACCGACCTCTCTAGGGGTGCACACGTACTGTTGGGAGTTCTTCCTGCACGAAAAAGCGGCTCCCCGAGGTCACCCCCAAGGACCTTACTCTGTGCTCCAAGCACTGTTATTGAACTGAGTCCTCAGCTGAGAGACCCTGCTAAAAGGAGGTACCGCGGCCCTGAAGTAGGAAGAGCGTGTGGGGAAATCCAACACGCAAGTATTTACTTGAGATCGTGGGAGGAGGGAGGAGAGCAAGGGGTGCGCACGGAGGCCGAGAAACGCGCACAGCCGCGCGCGCACACGCCAGCACAGACACCCAGCCCAGAGCGTGCGGAGCCCCTGCCTGCCTGTGGATTATCTGCTCTGCGTTTACTGTTTCGAGGGCTTTACGTGAAACGAATAAATTTTTACTTGCTCCCAGGGACCGGCTTGTTGTTTTATGGCATGTACTTATTTAAAGCCTCTTTTGTCGGCATTGAAAAGGTCCAAACTCCCAAATCGTGTGCAGAGCTCTGAGCGTGGAGCAAGACGAAATGTAATGAATATCACTGGCGGAGCAAAATGCGGCGGAGAGACGAACGCACGTGCCTCATTGCCCAACACACAGCCACACAACTTGCTTTTCTTTTTCACAAAACCAGAACCTAATGCTTTCTTTCTTTCTTTCTTTCTTTTTTTTTTTTAATGTCTTAGGCACAGGGCTAAGAGAATGCAGCCTCGAGAATTATCCCTGAAATACTGCAGGCATTGAAGATTTTCTACAGAAACTGTGTTCTGATTAAAAACAAACCCCAATACAAATCTATTCTCCTTCCATCTGTATCCGCTTAGGGTTTATTCCACCCTTTTTGATACCCCCCACCCCCCAAAGGAAGCATAACGCCAGGCAAAAAGCTAAGATATGCCTCCTTTAACCCGTAATAGCTGTAGTCTCTACACTTTGTTTATGAAATGGAATAAGAATGAGAGGGGTCTTATTTTAATGGCACAACAGGGCTGTATAAATACAATATTCATTTTTTTAAAGTGAAGTGGATTTGGTTTACTCTGAAGAACAGTAATTCAAACAGCACCTATCTTCTCCAGATAGAGTAGCTATGCACATCTCTACAGCCAAGTTTGAAATTTAGAACAAGGCTTTGATTTATTCCCTTTCTATCAGTGATTAATGCCCCTTAATTAGCTAATCTCAAAGCCATTATTTACAACCAGGGCAGACAAAGGGAAAACTGATGATCCAACACTTGTGTCAGCTTGAAATTTTTCAACAACAACAGAAAAATTGCTTTATTCCGAGTGAAATCCCGAGTCTTTCAGATGAATCTCAAAATAACAAAACATACACAAGAAGGTGACTTAGCACCGAAAGAAAATAAGCAAAATCACGTAAAACTCCACCCCTCCCCACCCACTCCGTAATCACAATCTAACCGTCTCCCTTTCCCCCAGAAATTGCTGACCTTTAAGGGATTGGAGAATGTTGGATATTTACATGGAAAAGAAATACAGCCTTTGTTTCTTCCTTCCCCTTAAAATCTATAAAGTTCTCAATTTGGGTATCAGAGTGGGGAGGAATACATAGTTGAGTTCTCCAAAACCTTTAAGGGAAAGAGTTATTGGACTTTTCTCTTTGCACTTTTCTGAGTCAAACTTCCAGGGCTTGGAGGAAGACCGGGGTTTCTTCTGGAGACCGGGTGCCTCAGAAACCCTCCCGTAGGATGTGTGTGCTGTGTGGGATGGGGTGGGGTGGGGGGTGGCCGTGGTCATAAAACGCTAGGTGGCTCCCGGGCTGGGCCTAGGTGATAGGAAATCTGTCGTGTAACCCTGTTCCCCAAAGTGCCGCCTTCTCCGCGGCTCAGTTTCAGGTGACCCTAAAAACTCATCGTCTGCGGTTCCTCGGAAATGTTCTGGTAAAAAAACAAAACAACAACAAAAAAAACCAGATAAATCGGCTATTCTGGGGGCTATCGGAATTGCCTTGGACCTTAGAGGGGGTCCACTCGGGAAGGAAAGAGAGACCTGGGTGGCGGAAAGCTGCTTAGCCCCGGGAAGGAGGAGGTGGGCGAAGCCTGAACTCGGGCCCAGGCTCCTCTCTAGGGAGACGCTGCTGGTCGCTCCAGGTCACTGAGTCGTCTGGGCTGACCCCTTGGCTTCTACAGGGAGAGGTGCACCGCCACCTTCACCGTCATCTCCAGTATTTTGCTCCAGGAAAAACATTCACTACGTCTCGGGTCCTTTATGCTCTTATCATACTCAGAAATAGAAAATATACCAAGAACAAGACCCAGGGAAATGTGTGTAAACCGACTGGGGAAGGCCGAGGCGAGCTGGAGTGAGAGCCCGGGAGGCCCATCTGGCGCCCAGTTGATTTCTCGGACGCCCGAATCCAGGACTTGAGCGTGGAGGGAAACAGGCTTCTGGAAATCAGAGCGGGTCCTTCAGGCTGCAAGATAATGGAATTCGAAATCCTGTCCTGCAAGTTGACAGCCGAGAGCGCAATAGGGCAGGACTGGAACCCGGGGAGCTGGGAGGAAAGGCTTCCGGATGAACTTAGTGGAGTTGCCTCGTGGGGAGGGAGGAAAAAGAGAAGGTAAAGGAGCAGACCCGGAAATGCGCATCCTTTGTTTGCAGGCATCCGCGTCCGGAATCGTGGGAACGAGGTCGTCCGTAGCGCTCTGGTCGCTGGAGAGACGCCTTCCTGAGACAAATGAACACAGAGTCCGCACCTCTCTGCCTGGTTTATTTCGCTTTTCTTGAAATCCTCGGCCTCGAGGTTAAGATGCCTAAGCTTTTCCTCTCCCTCCCTCGCCTCTTCCGAGTACCAAACGCGCAGGCTGAGAGGGTAGGGAAGGAGGGAGTCAGGGAGAGAAAACCAACAAGCGTCGCAGGGTAAAAAATAAACCTGAGAATCCAGATTACCAACATATTTTTGCCATTTGCATCGATTTATTTGGAAATAGTTGTTGGAGTGATAATTTCGCTTGAGAGATTAACTATTAAAGTCTCAAAGTTCCAAAGGATTGTGGAATCCTGCTTGTAAAAATACCGAATTTACTTTTTTTTTTTTTTACTATTTTTACTCCCACACCCCATTCCGAAGGAAACCCCAAGAATGTGCGGTGTTGAGGACCGAGGGCACGGTGGGCAGACAGCTGTTGAATTCAAACAAAGACTACAATGGACCCACGCAGTTTGGGGTTTCACGTGGGAGGATTTTTCAGGCTCCTCTTCCCATTCCAATGGAAAGGAATGGATTAGGAATGGGCTAGCCCAAAGTGTATGTTTATGGCAGACAGATGGACCAGGAAAGCAACAAAGGGGATGATTGAGATTTGGTTTCTGGGTGTGTAAATTTGGAAACAAACAAAATTACTAAAGCATACCAACACTAGGGAGATATCCACAATGTTGACTCATTAATGAATCATTTTAACCTCCCCTACTTTCCTCTCATCCCATCAAGAATTGTGGCCCCATTAAATCAGGCATTTCAAGAAACAAGGCTTTGGAATCTGCAGGAAACTAACAAAGCCCTCAGTCAGCCTCTCTCTCTCTCTCTCTCTCTCTCTCTCTCTCTCTCTCTCTCCCTCCCTCCCTCCCTCCCTCCCTCCTTCTCCTCCCTCCTTGCCTCCCTCTTCCCTTCTCCTCCCTTTCCCTCTCCCCTACCTCACCCCACCTCTCCCCCTGTTTTCCCCCTCCCTCTCTCTGTTTGCCTTCAGCTAACCTTGTCCCAATTAGAGGCCCACTAAGTCAGTCTTACACCTGCTTGAAGGATCTTGGTGGCAGTGGTGAGAGATGGTGGGCTTGGTTTTCAGCAAGAGGGCACCACATCTAGCCTGCTTACATCCCCTATGGGATCCTCCTAGTGTCCTTTGGGATATATTTGAGTTGGCAGCTAGGCAGGCTCTCTTCAGCCTTTTCTTTTACCAACCGGTACCCACCAGCCCTTTCCTCTGTTCCCTCTCTTCAATTTTACCCCTTGCACTTACAGACTTAGCATTCATTAAGTAAAAGGAAGGAACAGAGTGACTAGAAAGGGAAGGAGAGAGCTATTACATTCTTTAAAAATTTTAATTTTATTGACACATCTTTAAAAGGTTTGTTTTGGTATAAGGAGAAGCTGCCAATTTCAAATACAAACAGATGGACACACACTGTGTATATCAGATGTTGGGAATAAAAATGGTTTATTGATTGAAATAATAGAGGCATTATTTTGATTTGTCTTGACATGAATGCTGATTTATAGAGCTCTTACCCCATTGATTTCTTCTTGTAATCCAGACACATGGAAATGATAAAAATCTCACCAAAGCTCACCTTGGTGCTAATCAAGACTGCCGAATGCACGTTATAAATCTGATATTATATTTATTGCTTATCTTCATTTGAGAGGTTAGTCCCCATCCTAGGATTGTCCCCTTTCAAAAACATTTTTTTTTTTTTTTTTGACGCATCTGTTTTCACTTTGCACTTTCAACGGGCTGGAGCAGACAATAGTGTGAAAAACATCTGAAAATATGAGGTGACAGAGCTGCATATGTGTTTCATTTCTGCAGTGTTAGGGAAGAAAATAACAAAAGAAAATAACATTACACACACACACACACACACACACACACACACAGCCCAGAATCCCGGCACAAAAGACTCGCTGACCCAGCACTAACATACAAGACAAATTAAAGAAAGGGACAAATTGTAGGAGGGGCTAGGGCAGCCAGGGGCCGGGCAATTTGGGAAAAGATCAAGAACAAATAAGAGTTAAGAAAATGGACCTGGGTAGAGGAAGAGTAGGGGAGGAAGTCAAGTGTCTATATATATCCTTAAGGTTGGAGAGAGTAAGTTTCCTTACAAGATTGACAGCTGTACTTCACTGCACGATACAAGAAAAGTAATAACCACAAAAACAAACATAATTCTACCAATACAGGCGACAAGCCAGCCCCCAAAGAAAACCAAAACCTGCCATCTCTGTTAATTGTTGCAGTGTCACTGGCGATCCCCATCTGACTTTTGGAACTAAGGAACGCCTTTTCCGAGAAGGGCCCCACATATTTGCGGGGCGCGAGGTGGGCGGGGAGTAGTTTAAAAGGTACACATATAAAGGCAGGATGGAGGCTCCGATTATTTTGGGATACCGGACGTCCTCATGGCCCCCCCACCCCAGATGACTAAGTAACAATAAATAAAAGCCAGTTGGTAAGGGGGAAATGGACGTCCTGTCAGTGAGAGCAGCAGAGCGAATGGGTTGAGCGCCCCAGCGCGGGAGCTGGACCACAGCTGCGTGATGCAGCCCATCCCCTGGCCTGCGGGAGCCAGGGACGGAGGCCAGGGCGACTCCAGAGCCAGCAGCAGCCTTCTGGCCGCAGAGCCGCGAGCGCAGGGACCCTTGGGCGCGCGTGCCTGGAGTTTCTGGCTTATGATCCAAAGAGGGTCCTGAGCAGCGAAAGCGATCCTCAGTTTCTCTGTCCCAAGTCTCTGCCTCCGTTTTCCCCCCAAGGCCCCTAAGACGCGTTTTCACAAGCGGGGGTGGGCAGAGAATTGCACCCCCGGGACACTGATCGCACCCGCACCCCACCGTGAACCAGTGGATTTCCGTTCTGCCTGCTCTACGGGCCATTGTATTGCCATTATTTTAATTAATTGCTCAGCCTGTTGCTGCTGCTCAGCCTCTAGGAGCTCCCCAGAGCCCCCGCAGGGTGTTTCCCGGGACTCCCGCCCCCTGACCCGCCGGGACGCGCGGGTTTGCCTCTTGAAGACAGTCTCTGACTTCACGGAGCGGGTCCCCGCCTGGAGCTCACCTCTGGCAGTCGCACTAAGTTCCAGTCCAGTCGTTGGCTGTCCTCTGGCAGGGAGTGGGTCTCCTTCAACTCCCGAGGCTGCTTTCTCCCGGCGGGTCCCACGATAATTGCGCTTTTCTCTACATTTAGTGCTTCAGAGGTTGCGAGAGCACGCTTTTCTGTGTGCACCGTCTGCCGACAGCCCCTTCCCGCGAGGGAGCCCGGTTCCCTCTCCCTGCCCGTGCGCACGCTCGTTTTTATTGTTAATAAGTGATTTTAAAAATCACAACAAACCTCTGAAGCAGTCCGCCCAATTTTATGCTCCATCTCCTCTGTGTCTGTGTTAGCGTCTCTGCCAATCGATGGGAAAGCGTGTGGAGGGGCATTTGCAATTTCCTTTGTCACTTGCTGCTCTGTGTGTTTAGATTTTACATATCATTTGTTTACCAAATTAATTTGTATTTTCTCGGCCCCGATTCAGGACTAGCGAGCCGCGATTAATTAACTGGTGCTCAAAGGCTAGGACATTCAACGGAGCCACCTGATGCTGAAGGGTCACCCGCTTTGGGGCAGTGCAGGGAAGCCGCTGTGACAGATCGGGTCCTCTGCGGGCTCTGAATAAACTCAGAGTCTTCTGCTTCGTCGGACTTTATAGAAAATCATAGTGTGAAGACGTCCAGTGCCAACTTTGACTCTTTGCCTTTACCTCCAGGCATTACAAGATACTTCTTGTCCAGCTCAGTGATCTTGCAGTTTCACTCCACCTGATGGTAGGTATCAAGCAGGCTCTTCAGGTCTCTTGGTCACATGATGTCGACCTGCTCTCTGATCTTGGAGAGTCTCAGGTTCCTCTTTGGATCTCACTGGCTTGTTTTCACTGGTTTACAAATTGATCTTTTCACAAGATTAAGTTATAACTCAGTATGGCTGAATGATGTGGAGCTTGTGGGTGACCCTATTTAATTGTGCTGATGAAAAAAAAAGTTTTTTTTTTTTTTTTTTTATTGCAACAGAGTTGGGTGGTGATGAGGGCTTCTTCAAAAGTATAATTCAGTTTGATTTTTGTTTCACAAAATGAGCTTTAGTCAGGCTCTCAAAAGTACTCTTTCTTTAAATGTTTGGCTGTTAATTTCAGGCAAGTTTCCTAACACCACTACCCCAGACCAGAAGCTGGCAAATGGGACCAGATGACCACTTGTCTACCTCTGAAGCAAAACTTACAGGCAACTTTATCAAAATTCACCCACTAATCAAACAACTGACATCTCAAATGCCTCGAGAACTATGTTTCAGCAGATAGCAGATTAAAAAAATAAGTAGTTATGAGATATATTTTGGAGGCAAATGAAATATTTGCTTGGATCATTTATTTCATCTATTATAAAGATATCTTTGAGTGTAGTATCTCCATATACCAAGCTTTCAGTTCTAACTTGGTGAGTTGTAACAGTCTGATATGCTAAGGGTAATAATACATTCAAGGGTAAACAAAAGAAAGCTCTGGAACAACAACCAGACTCGAGCATAGCTGCTCCTCTGTGTTCAAAGTGGTTTCTTCTACTTTTGTCTTCATGACTGAACACACTTTTTCCTTATCTAAGATTACAATAAATGCTTTGGCAGATCCATGCATGGTTGGCACAGGATGTCATCTCTTTCTTTGGAATGAAAAAAAAAAAACAAGATAGAAAACCTTGGTCTTCCATGGTGTTGTCTGTGTTATCATGTGAGCAGAGATGAGTTAATAAATAGAATTTTGGATAAGCAACACATGATTGATCTCCAAATATTAAACTACAAAGTAATGCATAATGGATCTGAGAAACGAGAAGAGGCAGATTGTCTTCCCAGATAACAAAGATGAGACTGTACCCTGACTGAAGGACTGGTCAAAAGAGTAATAGTCACAAAAGAAGGTTTGTCCATCATTGGTTAGGCAAGAAGAGATTTGGGTCAAGGAAATGCCAGACAAATTTCCTTTATTATATGTCCATGTTTACCAAGTAATTTTCTGATTATAATTTAACCTGTTGTAAATATATGCTATGTTGTGAGAGGGTATGTAACTAGACTACACACACACACACACACACACACACACACACACACACACACACGCACACCTGGTTTTAACTTTGATCTTAATGACTGGCCAAAGTGATTCTATTTTGAAAGACAGAGTCAATGTTGGTTTACCAAGAAGGAAATATTCCATATCTGAAGATTTACCATCAGTCTTGGACTATGAGCAGTTTTCAGAGAATGCCATCCAGCCAAGCTTTTTGGCAATAACCAGTAATACCTTCCTGTAAGAATAGTATCACATCAGTCATCTGCACAAATTGCAACAGACAGCAACTTTGTCACTGTGTGCCCAATGCCAGGAACTTGGAAGTGTCTAGCCATTATTTTCTTCTAATTTATTTGTTAAAGAGTACAGTTAGGAATGAAGACAAGCAGGCATACAAGCAAGAAGAGAGAGGAGGAAGAAGCACTCATTTATTTTATTTATTTATTTTATTATATTTATTGTTCATTCCGGTTGATCTCTTCTGCTTCTTCCACTCCTGCCTCCGCCTGCCTTAGCCTTGGGTACATGGGATATATGTGGACTACACCTGTCAGAAGTCACCAAATTAACTGCTAAACTACCAGGGAATGCCTAGCAATTATTTTCCAAATAAGCAAATAAAAAAATACAAATATTCCCAGTCTTCTTTCAAAAATTAAGTCATATAATTTGTTTTTAATTTGTTCATAGGTTTGATCTTTATCAAGTCTTGGAATTATTGATACTTAACACTTTAATGTATTATGTCCTTTTATATTTCGATGTAATCAAGTGGAAAAATTTTTAGAAGCTGAATTATGTTAGAGAGGATATACATTTTATTATTTTATAGTCTTTTTTTCTGATTCTATTAATCCTCTTTCCTCAGTGAAAGGAACTAGTTAATTTATTTAGCTTCCATCACGGATAAATTCCTTGTTATCAAGTTGCTCATTTTCTGCTGTTTTCTGCTGAGGTGGGTGATATTACCTTCACTACTTCAGAGATGAATGCTTCTAAATTTTGCAAAAGTTTAATTCCTACCTCCAAGCATTAAACTGAAGTACTAAATCAAAGCATGTCAAAGATTTAGCATAAATGTTTGGCACAGAGTACTCAAAACTATATTATTTGTTACCATTTCTAACACAGAAATCCTCTGGCTGAAAATTTTTAAAAGATGCGGGTGTATTGATATTTGTTTCTTTCTCCTTGCTTGGAGATTAGAGGTTGGTATTATTCCTCTTATAAATATATTTGAAGAATTTTTTCCTACTTTCATTTTCTTAAAGTTTTTTGTGCTCATTAGTTTGATCTAAATGTAGAGATTGGTGCGTGTGCTGCGCAACTGTTTTTACAAATTATTTTCAAGCAAAGTTAAACTAAGGCACAAGCCGTCATTGATCTCTTGGAGACCTCATTTCCCACACATCTTTGTTCATAGTTTAACTTTTCCCAATTCTCTGAATTGTGGAGTTGGACAAAGCCTGAAGATCAAAGAATGTGGATTCATTGAATTTTTCAGCTAGAAATGAATTTAGATGCAGCTTTTTTCTAGAATTGAAGCTATGGTTACTAAGCTATTATCTTTGTAAACAATCTCAAATATCTCAAAATATCTACTTAAATCGTATCTCCTAGTTTCTTTTTCACATGCCTCTCCAGTACTCTTAAAAATGCTTTCCTATTAGTGGGTAATGATTTCTTCTTATATAGTCCATGCTGCCTTTTCTCTAATAGTTGATGCTTTTTTTTTAAACTGGTCTTTTGCATTTAAATATATTTTATCTATTTGTTAAGAATTAAAACAGAATTCCCTGGTTATCTCAAGATAATATTTTTATAGACAGCATTTGTCCAACCCATCAGCACTGCAACTCTGTGATAAATTATACATTGTCATCCACAATTTCTCAATTTCACATTTAAATTTTTTTCTAAAAAATGATATCTGAATGAATATCATTCCATTCAAGTGATTTATGACATCCCTGTTAATTAAATCATCACAATTTTGTCCTATTATAACTGTTACAACATTGACATTCTCCAATTTCTTCAATTTCAAAGCAAAGGTGTTCCCCAAATTTACCATATTTTTTTCCATTTTCTGTGTAATTTTTGTAGATTATTTAATGTATGTAAAAGAATGCCAAAAACTAGTAATCTGTAATCTAAGGATTTGGATCAAATCGTCATTATAAGTTGCTGTGTGACTAAGGGGAAGATACTTATTCCTTCGTTATTATGAAGGTTTCGTGGGGTGTGTGTGTGTGTGCGTGTGTGTGTGTGTGTGTGTGTGAGAGAGAGAGAGAGAGAGAGAGAGAGAGAGAACGAGAGAGAGAGAGAGAGAGAGAGAGAGAGAGAGAGATTGACTCAGATCATATAATCTCAAGGTCCAAGAAAAGGGAAGATAACTATCTTCTATTTTGACCACCTCCTCTGGGCCATGTTTTATGTTAAGCCGGCTGCATATATTATTCTACTCAATAGTATTATCACTCATTTTCATGAGGTACATATTTTCTAGCATTATTTCTTTCAAATTTTTAGTTTGCTCTTTCCTTCTTTATCTGACTTCATGCTGCCAACCAGATTCTAAGAACCTCATTTTGTTCTTTTTCATAACAGCCTATTCTTGTTTTAGGGATGTGCTTGGTAGCCTCTCTTATCCACCAGGAAATTTGTTATATTTTTTCAACTCTCTATTTGTTCAAGAAATTTTTGTTTTCCCCACAGATGATCATCCTTCTGACTTTAGACTTTGAGACTTGTTTTTAAGGTTTTAACTTTGCTCAAGTATTTGTTGGTTTTTAATCGCATATTTGTCTTTGTTCTTAAGTATTCCTGTGTGTGTGTGTGTGTGTGTGTGTCCCATCTTCAGTGTCTGTAAGGAAGGCGATGTTGCAGAGCAAGTGGCACATCTTCTAAGTTCAACTTATCACTGCTGTGTCCGGTGCACCTGCCAACGGATGTAGCACTTCTTGTCCAGCTTAACATCCTTGGGCCCTGGTGACAAATGTTTCTGCTGCCACCAAGAGAAGAAGAGGTCCTGACTGCTTAGCTCCCTGGTTCTAAAATCCTGGGCACCACAGCTAACTCAGAGGAGCGCTGCGGGATATTCTTACTGTTCAATAGAAACATACTGATACTCAGTATTTGTCAGACACCAAAAGTATGTCTAGGCCACATTAGATCATGCTGCATTTACTGTACCTTTGTGAAACTGGATTTTGGAGTTTGCTATTAAGAAAACAAGTACCATGTGAAGATCATGTGGAACAGGAAATAAAGATAAGAGTCTAATCGGATTCCAAGATTTGAAATATTGTGTAGTGCACAATACATACACATATCCTATTAGTTAATAGTCATCATTATTTAGGAATGAAATAAAGAAAGTTTTAATCTTTCAGTTGTATATTATATATATATATACACATCTGTATGTATAAATCCACATATATAAACCTTTTTCAAGAATCTGTTAAATTGTATGAGACAAACATGTATTGTTTGCACCTACTACTTAGTAGCTGGAAGTGTTATGTTTTTTGTTGTTGTTTTTTTTTTGACTCTATGGGCAAGATAAAAAAATAAAATTACTGTGACACTAAGGGTGGTGTGACAGGAAATCTTTTGGAAACCTCTGGTCTTACATTTTTCATTGTGGTTTCCCAACCAACTGTTCTATTTTCTGCCCAGATTATTTTCCCTGAGCCTTGTCTCTTTTTTTCTGAAACTGCTCTCAACACTTGCAACAGTTTTAAACTGTTCTTTCTTCAGCTTTTTTTCTCCTACCTTCTTTCAAGGATTCCAAAACATTTCTGGCCCACCCACACCGGTTCTTTCCTTCCATTGATATTAAGTATTCTCAGGGTGGAATGGGATGAGATGTTGAGGAGGAGATGGAGGGGACACTAGGCCTTGTGTTGTACATACCACTTTTAGCCTATAAACCACATTGGGGTCTTTAGGTAAACTTTGACTAGATAAAAATCTTTTCTTTAACCTTTATAATTTTGCTAGGTACTCTCCCAATTATTCTCACTTACCTGTTTTTTTTTTTTTTATTACATTTCATCTGTCATATTTTAGAGTAATCTCTTTTCCCTTTACTGAAAGACATTAGGTAGGATGGCCTAGGGGGATGAGGCAAGAGACTGACAAAGGAACTGAGGACAGCCATGTAAATGGCATATCAACAATCACCCATCAAAAACAAGACAAAAACAACTGTTACATTCCTGCTGTGGTCCAAGGGTCAGAAATAACCCCATAAAGGAAACACTGCCAATCTGGTTCTATTGATTGGTAATTAGGTGCCCTCGGGGTGGGGATGGGAGGAATTAGTGGAAAGACTTCCCCAAAGTATGTGCTGGTTGGGTAAGACTGGCATTGATGCTCACTGAATTCAGCCCACTTCTCACTGTCTGTAGAAGTGTACTATCTCTCTTCCTTCTTAAAACACATTTCCCACTTAATGTTTTGTCTGCTGTGTCTTGTGTACTAAGTTTACACAGGGAGCAAGAACATGGATTCTGAATTTCTTCAGAAAGTCTCTTGCTAACAGAGTTATTAGCTGCTTTATCAAAAATTCTTTTATATAGATTTTTTTTGCCTGCTAACGGGACAGAATTTCATAATTATGTTTCCTTGAAATGGTACTCTTTTTTTTAATAGACGTTATTTGAATTATTTTCATACTAGAATTTTATTTTATTTTGCTAAAATTAAGCAATTACGTGAAGAATTGTTTGACCATTTGTCCTTATATTGGAAGTTGTAATGTAATGACATAGTGGTTTCCTCATGAATATATCCCATGCAAATTTTGATTCACATTTTAGAAGGAAATTGAGGGGCTTTTCCCACTGGTATTTCCAGTAGATATTTGCATTAATGATCTGGTTTGTAAGTTTGAAGTATTTATGAAGCCATTATTCTTTTCTGAATTAAATTTTTTAAGAAAATAGTTACTTCCTTCATTCTTGGGACAGTACTGAAGATTTTTCTTAGTCACTAAGAATAAAAAAATACTTCCTCTGTGTCAGAAGCCCCACAAAAGCAAGCCTTAGACCAGAGATTAAAGTTTAACTATCAGGACAGTGAACTGCCTCTGGCCCCAGCACCCAGTCGTGGATGCATCTGGATCGATAAGGAAAGCTGATGGACGAGTTCCACATGTGGGACATGTAGTAGTGACCAGGACAGATCCTTCACCAAGAAACAAAATAATGACATCAGTTGAAGAAGACCACCAATAACTTCAAACGACATGTCACCTTGGCCGATCAGGAACTGAAACCTGGCCTGTAGACTCTTCTCTCCATCCCCCTTCCTCATCATGAGGGATTTTCCCTTAAAAACTCAGGCCTCTGGCAAGGCCTCAAGTCAGCCTCCCCACTGATATGGGTCTCAGCCTCCTGGCTGGCTCCATCCTCTTTCTCTTTATGCTCCCCACTAACGGACCCTCAACTTGCTTACTCACTGGGCCTGTCTGGTATGTGGAGCGACCCTGAACCCATGGACCTTCCTTGGTCAGCGCCATTCTTTTACCCTCTATTAAACCTCTGCTCACTCAACTAACTCTGCGGTGGGTTCTTTGAGCGACCCAAAAACCCCCACACTCTGTCTTAGGCATTTCAGGCTGCTGTAACAGACTACCATAGGCTGTATGGCTTAAACAGCACACATGTATCTCTCCTAGTCCTAGAGACTGGGAAATCCAAGGTTAGGTCTCCAGCAGGTCTGCGTCTGGTGAGACTACTCTTCCTGATTTATAGACTCGTGCTCTGTCCTCACAGCGTGGAGAGAGAGGAAGCCAGCTTTCCGGTCTCCTATAAGGACACTTATTCCATCACAAGGTTTCCACCTTCAGATCTTAATTGCCTCCTAAAGGAATTCACCTCCAAATATCACATTGGGAGTTAAGGATTCAAGGTGTGAATTTGTGGTGAACATATTCACTCCATAATACCATCCACTTTTTTCTGTATTTCCTCAATTGGTTAGCACTACAAATAGAAATGGCAAAAGAATTATTCTTCAGTCATGCTTATCTGCTTTTAGGGTTGAACAATTGGTGGAAGGTCAAGTGAAGTTATAACTGTATGATGTAAAATAACTGATTAAAAACTTCAATAGAACTGTTTATTGTTTACATACACACATACACACACAGATTACATATTTAGTTAGCTATGTGTGTACAACAAACAAAACCTGATCCACAGCCAGCTTTAGCAAGAGACACAAACTGTGCCAACTGGGTATTTCCATGCTTGGTACTAAATTCAAGATATTTCTGTCCTTACCTTGAGAGTTGGCTCATTTCTCACCAGGATGCTGCAATGCCTAAAATTACTTCCACATCTCTTTGTTAAATTGTCCAGCAGTACTATTGATAAATTCTTTTCCAGGGATACATTCGTTTATTTTACTTGATGAACTTTAGCCGAGAAAGTCCTAGAGCAAAGTGGTGTGGAGTAGGTCAGTTTTGGTGGGTGGACAGGTAACAAAAAGACTTCATGGTAAGATAATGGAGTACGGTCTATGAAGCCCAAGGTACAGAAGTAGCTGCCATCTATCCTGGAAGTGGGTTTATACGAATGGAAGATCTTGGTGTTTTTTGGGTTTGTGCCTCCATCATTCCTCAGATAAACACCCCCACAACTGACTAAGCTGTTAGAATCTGATCATTTGCCAAAACCCTCTGCTGCAAAGTGTCATAAGATTAAGCACCTTTCAGAATTTTTAGCAAAATTTCTCCAATTCCTTTATATTGACAATCCAATCAATTTCCAGGAGTTTTGCGAAGAAAATAACAAATGGTAAAAATTCATTAAAGAATTGAACCCACCAGCTTGGAATCTGTATTAATTCAAACAGGCACATCTTTGAGTAGACCCATTACTAGCAGACAACACAAATCAGAATAAAGGTCTATATATGGTCTCAATGAGACCAACAGAAAATTTAAAAAGCAAGTTGCATGTGAATATTCTTGAATTCTTTATTTTGTGTTTTGTAGGTCTAAAAATTCACATGCCAAATCATAAATAACTCTCAAAATTATACCTTGATTAAAATTTCATAATTTCAGTTATTTCTTGGAAAGGGTACATTTGTTGGTCATGCACGTACAAACTGAAAATATAAATCAGTGAGTAAGTTCAAAATTTTCCAGGTAACACTACTTGAAAGGCTCACAGACACAGTGATAATGATCTTGACGATGAACCCAGTCTGACAAGCATAGTTCCATGTGCCCCGTTTCTAGCTTAAATATTTTTAATATTTAAATATTCACTTTTTTTAGAGGATTGTGTAGCACTGGGTCACCATAACTTAGAGAAGAGAAAACACTCAGTCAAAATGTAGTTATTAGAAAAATGACAAACTAGTTTGTAAAGAAATCCTATTTTGATGAGCTTTGCAGGAGTTGGAAGTTGAGGTATGCTAGAGTGAGGTCATCACTGCAGTTGAATGTGTTATTCACTCGTTAGCAACTAGAAACCATGTCCCCTTCCTTGCAACTCTAAGGAAAAGTAACTACGCAGAGTAGAGAAAATCCTGTTTTGAATTCAGAGATAATTTTCTTTTCCAGAAATACAGATCTGAATAATAAAAGAAGTGAGTCAAGAGCAAATCAAAGAAGATTGAAGTATTACTTTTCAAAAAGCAGTACATCTTCGTTGGTCATTTTTAGCACACAGATTTTCTTTGTCACAGTATGCCTTTCTAAGGTCTACAAATGGCAATTCATTCCCTTACCATAAATGTTTTTATGTGGCCAATGCACAATAGCACATTCCATCAGCAAATATTGTTTCAGAGATGAGGAAACTGAGATGCAGAGAAGGAAAATAAATTACTCACACTCACTCATATTTGACTGGCTGGAAGTACAGCTCAACAAGAAATCACTTCTGGCTCCTAATCAAATTCTCTCTGTGGCCTTCAAAGCTTAATTCCTCCTGATGTGATTTCAAAATGTCTAACTATTACTTAAGTTTCTTTTGCAGCTTTTGATATGACTTGACCCTGGAAGGGCAAGTTAGATTTAGTTGATTCATGAGCAAACAGTGTAGAAGGAATGATAAATGTATTTCAGAGTTAAATATGTTTAATTGGAGAACAAGTATGAATACCCATAATAGGAACCCCACTTACTACTTCCAAAGGAAGGTAAAGCATAAGTCTGTTTTTTTCATTCCTATTGTTTAGAACAATGAATTATGTATAAATTGTTCCTAGAATAGCATGGTAATTTATTAACATACTTTCAATGACATGTGAGAGAATGTTCTAAGACACAAAGGCCATGTCTGTGTGTAATCATAAAATTTACCATTTTAATGTAGATTGAGTTTTTGGATGTCTTATCAGGCCAATTTGGAATGACAGAGGTACAGAAGAATTTTCTTCTTTTTCTGTTGTTTTCTTCTACAGAAACAAACAAAAATAAAATGACAAAACACCATTCAATTTACTTCCTGCAAATGTCCTTTAAACATCCTCCCCAGAACTGGCTCACCTTAGTTTTTATTTTATTTTTATTTTTTCAATCCGTCTCTCTCTTCCTCTCTTTCCTCTCAATGTGAAACATGACGTAGAATGTGAAATTTTTATGAGGTTTCTGTTTATGTCAACTCATGACTACCCATTCATTATTTATTTGGCAATTAAGAGGCTCTGTACTTCTATTCAGATTATTGTGTCAACAAGCATTTGTTACAGCACTGATAATTTTCCTGGGTTCAGAAGATGTGAGAATCTTGGAATATTCCCGAGAGTCACAGCATTTAAAAACTCGAAATACTTAGTAAATAATATTCTAAGTTATTTAAATCGCTCTGTTTGGGGGGAGGAAAGGGCACAGTTTTATTAGAAATGTCAATTCAAAATGTGAGGATAGAAAATGCATATAACACACCTTCATTACACAACAAATTTAACACTGAAAATTTGACTCCATGTAATTGCTTTTGAATATCCAGTATGTATTTTCTCCAACCTTCATTTAGGTATTAGAATGAAGAATACATTTTTTCACATTGTTATTTTTGAAAGACTTTCAGGTATGAGTTCATCTATACAAACTCAAAATAGAAGAGCTGATTCATTTTCAAAAGTAAAGTCTTGTGCATACACATTAATTTTGCACACATTATTTATGTATTAAGTCCACAAACATTTCCAAAGTTCTAATCATCTATAGTTTGTGTTCCTCATTCCTCCAAGGTAACACGATGTCTTATATTCTGAATGACAAGAGTAAAGAACATTTGATAAAATAAGTTTTATGTCTTATTTATGAGAAAGACACTTAAGGATTTAAATAAACCTTTAAAATATTTACATTTTTACTTCGTACATTTTGTCTTGCACTTTTTTTTTAAATTGCTTTTCCCTATATTTGATGTAGATTTCAAACTTTAGATTTATAGTTCAACACCTTGCAACAAATTTTGTAAATATTCGGTGGGGGCTTAGTCTTCAAATATAAACACTTCCAGCTATTGAAGCCCTGAAGAAAAGCAGAACCCCTCATTTATTATGAGACATCCAAAAGACTAAAGAGATTTTGAACTCTTTTTTCTTTTTCTCTGGAACATCTTCTTCAACATGAAAAATGAAATGTCATCAATGCTAAGGTGAATCATAATAAATGTTATGCCTTGTCTGACACTGAAAATAAATCCAAGAAAGTTTGGAGAAATATTGGTGGCTTTTTCCCCCCATAGAGGTTTAGATCAGCTTTATAAATTAAATAGCATGCGTTGACAGTCCAGGGCAGTAAGTAAACTATTCAGTAGATAATTTCCATAGAAACCAAAAATGTTTAACTATTGTAATCTAAAATGGCACATTTGAGTTCAGCTATTGACTATAATAATGCTGAATATTTCTTTTCTTCAAATTAATGATCAATATGCAAAGTTTCCATTTAAAAATATTTGATGTAAAATAGAAGGAACAGGATGTGATGGTGATGGCAATATCAAAGTCTTCCCTTGAAGTTGTCTAATAATAATCTTTGCTAACATCTGTAGAGTACTGTTTGCTTGTCACACATTATTCAAAGTGCTTGATATTCATCAACTCTTTAAATTCTATACCTGTTCTAGGAGACTGTTATTATCCTCATTTTATAGATGAGGAAACAGCCCCGAGAGCCCAGTATAAATGGTGGAGCTTGGACTTGGCCCTGACCCCTGTAGTCTGTCTTAGTCTCCTTTTGAACCACACGACTGCTCTATAGCACAGAGCTACATGAATATCGAAGCAATTGATTTGGTGACAAGGAGAATATTAATTATTTTGAATTATGAAAGCTTTAATCAGGTTTAGTTGTCTGCCACTCTCCGGCAGTATAATTTGACAGATAAAGGCAACATCTCCACTATAAGCCTGATCTATAGGCCAAAACTGCCTTCAATGTACATCATCCCCTCCTCTTTAGAAATAAAAGCATTGTTGCCAATAACAGATTATCTTGTCTATTATGAAGGCCAACAAATGAACATAGACTAGTTTTTCTTTGTTGAGGTATCTATTGACTAAATAGTGTCCTCCTCCTATTGTGTCGACATGCAACCTGTGAATATGACTTTTTTGGGGGTACTAAACTTATGCACATGTAATCAAACTAAGATTAGGTCATGGTGGGGCAGTGTGGACCCTAAATTTAAATCCAATATGACCAGTGTCCTTATAAGAAGAGGGAAATGTGGACACAGAAGCACTGACCCACATGAGGAGATCATGTGAAGATATAAGTAGAGATCTGAATGATGTAGCTAAAAGACACTACAAGACAAAGGACACTAAAGGTTGCTGGCAATAATTAAAAGCTAGAAGAGTCAAGGAAGGATTATTTTTCTCTAAAGTTTCAAAGGGAGCGTGGCCTTGCTGTGTTACAGCATTCCAGGAAACTTCTGCACCTCACTGCAGTTTTGTCTATTCTGCGTGGACCAAAAGACTGCTTCAATTCTGTAATATTTTCTCTCTTTTTCATTCCTTTTCCTTTTACTTGGCATGGGTGCCACTTTGTGTCTAGAACTGTGCTCTTGGTATTCAATATTTAGTTATAAAACAAATCATCAGAATCTGTGATGTTTAATTTTACATGTCAACTAGACTAGGCTAATGGATGCCAGATGACTGGTGAAACATTTTTTTCTGGGGGCATTTTTTTCCATAAATGAACATTTGAATTGGTAGACTGGGTAAAGAAGATTGCCCTCACCAATGAACGTGGACACCGTTCACTCTGTTAAGGCCTGAATAGAATAAAAAAAATGTCAAGGAAGGGAATGCTTGCTCCTCTGTATCTGAGGTAGGGTATCTATCCTCTCCTGTTCTCAGAAATCTGTGTATTTTAAATAATGTTCTTAGACCTTTAAACTCTGAGCAGGATTCATACCATCAGCTCCCCTGGTTCTTAGAACTTTGGATTTGCACTGAATTGCATCGTTATTATATCAATGGCTTTCCTGTTTCTCTACTTTGCAGATGGCAGATTGAATGAGTCAGTTTTTAGAACAAAAGAATCTTCTCTCTCTCTCTCTCTCTTTCTCTCTCTCTCTCTCTCTCTCTCTCTCTCTCTCTCTCTCTCTCTCTCTACATATACATATATACACACACACATATACTATAGACATGGATAACTATGTCTATCTAGATATATCTATATACATATACCTATATCCTATTGGTTTTTATTTTTCTGGAGATTACAAACTAACAAAGCATCAGAAATATACCGGGCATCATTAAAATTCTTAGAAATACTGCAATGACCAAGATGGTCTGTGCTCCCAAGGCCTACTGTCTAGCAGAGCAGAATGATACATAAATAGGTAATATAATTGAATAGACTAGTGCTTGGATGAGTTGGAGAAAAGAGCATAGGATGAGCTTTTCTCCTGTAGGAGCTGAGCCTCAACACGAGTGAACTCTCTTTAAACTGAAAGAGGTAAGAATATCAAAGACTCCTTTAAAGGAAATGCAAGGCATATAATTAGGTGAATTGTCCTATTACTAGAAATTTAATAAGTTTGACTATATAATGTTTTAGTCTTTATAGATGGTCATAAAAACCTTTTTTCGAGACATGAAATGGTTTTGGAGTTCCTTTAAACCAGTCATCTGTGATGCTGCCTTTTTATAGTTACTACTTTGTCCATTTCTAGTCTAGAACTCATTTATGTTCTCATTTTCTCTATGGACTTGTTGGGAAGCCATTGTGGTAGAATCTTAGCAAATACCTATTATCACTCTTTGTGCAGTCCGGGTTAAGTTATTGGGGATATACCAGTCAATGGGAGAAACAAGTTCCCTGTCATCCTCCAGCTTGCTGTCATTGTCAAAGAAGGAAAGTATTTCCTGGAGTTACTTCAATCTGCATTCAAAGTACTCCTAAACTTTGCTAGAGGAGGTAAAGTCACAGCTATACAACAACTATGACAATTCTTGAAAGGGAAGCGTTCTATTTGTTTTGGCCAGAGACAATCCTCTTATGTCCAGAATTTCAGGTTATGAACTTGGTCCTTTGTGTAGATAGTTGTATCTTTGTAACTGCAAAAGAGAGATCCTCCTTTAATTAAATGCCCCAAAACATTTAATTACTTTCCATTGACACTTTAATCCTCTTTATTACTTTTCAAGCAATCCAGAAGGCAATATTTTTTATTAGTGACAGATTACCCAATCTGTTGCTGTTGGCCTAATCCCCTTCTATAGACGCGACTTCATTTTACTGAGAGGTATTCTCTAGGAGGAGAAGATGTGTGTCTGTGTTAAGGTGAGAGTTCCGCTCTTTGCTGCTCCAAGTATGGACTCACAGTAGATCCATTACCAGACATCTGAGTTCTCACTTGAAATCCAGGCATTGGATGTAACTAAACACACAAGGCATATGGATTCATTTTCTGACGCAATTCCTCTTTATAATTTATTGGTGGAAATTTGGTATCTGGTGCCTGAAGTTATTCATGACATGATTTTGGGACCTGGGAAGAGAGATCTTTTGAATGTCTAGATTCAAAACCAAGTGTCAGAAAAAAAAAAGGGAAGGGGACCAATTTTTAACTTTATTCATCAACTATAGATACATCATTGACTTTGTCCCCAGTTTTCACAGGTATTAAACAATACTATTCATAGCTACACCTAAGTGTAGCGTTCAGATGAGCACTGACAGATACAAGATACAGGTTAATCATTGCTGCCAAAGGTGGTGGTGGTGTCCATTGGCTTAATAATCACATTTTATTATCTCTACTTTTCTCAGTAATTCATGAAGTAGTGTTCATTGGTTTTAATTACTTGAGTAAGAATAAAATCAGGTAACTGTGTTTTATCAGTTAAGAAGCATAAGATGGCAGATTTGGATAAAAATAATATTAAGGATTATGAGATATTTTCTGCCTTATCTCTTTACATAATGTAATCATTTGTATGTGTATAAATATATAATATCTTAATTATTAACATTTCAAATAATTATTGGACACTTGATATCAACGGTCCTTGTGGTCGGCTGGCACAAGAATGTATATAGAGAGAAAGATACATTGACAAAGCATTTTTAAGGCCAAAAGTATGTCCAGCTTTAGCACATAAATATCAGTTAAATTCTCCCTACCCATTATTAGCTATAGATTAAAAGGAGAAAAAAGAAAGAAAAAAGGAAATATAGAAATAGTCTATATCTAAACCATTCTAATTTTCAATCCCAAACATTAAGATGTTTCAATGTGATATTTGGTAGGAAAATATTAGCCTTAAAATATGTATACTTAAACTATTTCACAGGGGTTGGAAGCTTTTAAAGATAACTATGGTCTGCAGTATTGTGAAACTGTGGGAATGTTTACTAATCAAAGAGCATATGAAAGTGAATTTATTCTTGTTTAACCAAGAGATTAATAAGTTTGATTCTTATAGAAGCTAGATCATACTCATAAAATATGCTTGCAAAGGTTTACATTTTGTGTATAGAATATAATTCTGGACACTATGAGTTTTACTTGCATCTGTCAGTGTTTTGCCGATGTTTACACTTTGGTGGAAGTTTAACTACAAGAGGTCATTGGGTTAAATAAATTTCACATGACATCTGAAGCACGGACTTTGAAAATTCTCTCGTTTTCTCTCTCTCTCTCTCTGCAAACACACATGCATGCGTACATGCACATGCCTCCTTTCTCTCTCCTACAAATATTTCATGCTTGACATGGTCGCAGTCATAGATTAGGAAAGAATATTTTCTACTTTTTAGGAAAAAAATAAGAGTATTTAAACACATATATACAAATAACAATACATATATTTAAGGGGTTTCCTTATTTAAGTATTGACTAATATTTTAGATTTTTAAAGCTATGTCCTACTTGAAGCTTGTGCTTAACATTTTAGTAAAAGATAATAAATATACCCCATATTGAAATATTCCTATAGTATAAAAGAAGACATAATCAAACCTGAGCTCTCATTCTAATTATCTAAACTGAGAATTTGTTTACTTAACTTTGGAAACAGCTGTGATTCATCACAGTAGCCCATAAATAAGGTGTCAAACTGTTATACTGATCAATGGATGTAAGTTATTGTAAAATAATGCAATTCCAAGGTCACCAAGGAATTGAGCTTAGTGTTATTTTAAAAGGAAAAATTTTCCTTTCTTAAAAGTATATGTACATTTTTAAGAATGAATTGTTCTACTCTAATGGAATTTCTGAACTTCAGAGGCAGATTTGCATTTACTTATAGAAATAAATGATAATTTCTTGACTCTGTCAGAGTCTTTCAACTTTGTCCTTATTAGGGACAAGTTTTGGAATTCCTACATAATCTCCTGTGGTACTTAAAAACTGTCCACAAGTCATTTCTTGTTCCTTTTTTTTACATGTGGAGACTAATTTCCCTCTCCGTAACTGTGGGTCTTTTATTACAATGACTCACCAAACACAATATGGTAGAAGTGACACTCATGGAGTAGAGAGTAGTCCTAAAAGACATCGTTACTGCTGCCTTGCTCTTTCTTGGATTGCCTTATCTGGGAGAAATCAGCTGCCATGTTTTGAGGACACTCAACAGCTCTATTTGTGAAGAGATCCAGATGGCAGGAAATGGAGGTCTTCTCAGCACTAGCTCAACTTATTAGTCATGGAAAGGAGACAGTATGCAAGAGATTTGTTCTGCATCCCTAGTTAACTTGCAGATGACTGTGGCCATGGTCAATGTGTTGACTGCTGACTGTAATCTCAGAGAAACCTAAGCTAGAAACAACTAGTGTAGTTGCTCCTGAATTCGTGACCCACAAAAACTGTGTAATAAGTGTTTGTAACTATTCAAAATCTTTAAGTTTCAGATTAATTTTGTTAATGCAGTAGCATTTGTGCACGCGGAATGTGAAGTGGAGAACATGTTTCATCTTTATTAATAGTAAAATAACTTATGGGAGGACACCAACAGAAAAATTTTCCAGTAGAAAGGTGCTGAAACTACAACAAGTAACCTGCTGCCAAATATAATGCTTCCAGTGATAAAGCAGTCATGGACCAGAATGTACATACTTTGAAGTGCCTATGAAAATATTAAACAATTGAAAGTGAACATAGACTCCAAAATTATGAACTAAAGAAATAATTAGGTGCACGCTGGTGGCCTATTGGGTTTGTCCACTGTAGCATAGTTCACATACATCTCAAGGTTCCAGGATCAAGACCTGAGGCAGGGAGACACAACCAAGATGGAAAACTAAATAAAATGCTTTTTCCTCTTTTCTCTTCTTGCGTGCCTTCTTGGTCATCTTCATTCTTGCCTATACCTTCCTTTAAAAAAAAAAAGAAAAAGAAAAAGGAATTAAATAAAAAATTGCAATGTACCAAACAAATTTCTTGCAAAACAGAAATTAGTTGTTAATATTGCATTTATAAAATATCATTAGTTAACTGTAAGTAACTCAAAATCTTCCATATGGATAGATACATACATACGTTCTACTTAATGTAGGCTGTGGGTAGAGTTTTTGGGTCCTGAGGTCTTAAAACAACTGTGCATTTATTCTGTCTGTGGATGTTCCTGGAATAAAAGAGGAATTACATTGTTTTCACACAACTTATTTATTCTTCTTCTTTGGTAGCTGCTGACAAGAATAACCTTTGAGGAGGTGAAACTCAGAATTTTATGAATGGCGATTTTTATTTATTTTAATTTTAATTATTTATTTTAATTCCTGGAGACAGGAATGAAGGTGAGTAGTCAGGCAGGCAGGAAGAGAGAGGAGGAAGAAGCGTTTTATTTTATTTTTATTTAGTTGTCACACTGGTTGTTTCCTCTTGGACCTGGGACTCCAACACAGGATATGTAGCTTGCACTCCTTCAGAAGTGATTGACCCAACCTCTGCTCCACCAGAGCGCACCTGAATGGTGATAATTAAAATGATTTGTCTAAGTAACCATAAACAATGCCTAAAGGAAATGGAATTTTAATTAGTTTTAGCTTTTTTTTTCCTGTATTCTTTTCCTTTCCTATCTCTTCCCTCTGTTTCTTTCTCCCTTCTTTCTTTTTTACTTTAGATTATGAAAGATAACATTTTCTTGAGCAATGTCTAGAGATACATGGTCAGAAAAGGTAGAAAAAGCTTGCTAGAAAAGTCTAATCACAGGCCGGAAGACGGCCGTTGGAATGGTTGTATTTGAATTTGTTTCATTCATCTTATAGCCTGAGATACATTTTTTTGCTTTTTATAGCTTTTTCTTATCTATAGTGTGGAAAATAATAGCCCTGAAATTTATAGAGTATCGTGCATAAATCTTTTCAAGATCCTTTGAAAATAAAAGTGTCACATAAACACGAAGTAGAACGATAAGAAATTCCCAGAGGGATTCGTATCTCTGGTTGCACTCCTGCAAAGCCAGAATATGTCACCTCAGCCTGTGCTCGCTTTGTGTTTGACCACTGAGTCTTGTTGTGTTGAATTTTCTTAGCATTTTGATCATAGAGAAGTGTCTAAGTTAAGATACTTTCTTCTTCATCTCTTCCACAACTGAAATAACAGTTTACTGAAAATTTCCACTGCTGGTCCTTCTCTTCATCAAAGAAAGGAAAAAGGATAACAGTGACTGGATTTAGCTTTTGAGGAATATAAGGAAATATCATTGTTGACGGAAATTTAAATTTGTGCAACACCTATGGAAATGAGTATGAAGATTCCACAAAAAATAGAAATGAAACTATCATTTGGTCCATTAATTCCACATTGAGTTTATTTCTGAAGAATACAAAAACTATCAGAAAAGATATTTGCACCTTTATGTTCATAGCAGCACAATTAATAGCTGGAAACAATCTAAATGCTCATCAGTGGAAGACTGAATAGTGTTGTGTGTTTTACAGTCAATAGAACTTTATCCAGTTATTTAAAAAATGAAATGGTGTCCTTTGCAATACTCTGGATGGAACTTGAGGTGGTTATGCTAAAGGAAATAGGTCAGAAAGTAAAAGAAAAATACTGGATTGTTTCACCCATATATGGAATATAAAGAAACAAAATGAACAAACTAATAAAATAGAACAAATTCTTGGGATTCTGGTCACAACTGTAAAACCAGAGAGAGTAGATGTGCAGGGAAGAACGAACCTGGGGCTGAAGGAGTAAAAATGGTGGACGGGCACTACCTCTCTGGTGGTGGGTGCAGTGTCATGTGCATGTTAGTGAGGCGTGGGCTTATTCTCCTGAAGTTTACATGGCATTCATTGTAAAATCATGAAAGAGTGACTAAAACAGAAAAAACAGAATTATATCTCATGCGTCCTAGTAAAGTTTGTTGGAGATACCAAAGATACCTATCTACCCATTTGAGAAGAAATTCTATTATTGTTCAAAGAAAAAGGATGTGTGATCAACAGTCCTTTTGTGAGGAATTTGAGGGTAACTTTTCTGAGGAGAAGTGACAGCTTCACTTTGGCCTATCCATTGAATTCTAGATTTCTTAACAAGATGTGCAAAGCCATGGTTCCTCCTTGGTTTGGAAAAGTTTTCCAATAAACAGACAGCTCTCAGGTCATCTATTAGGTGATTATCAGTTAGAACTAGATTTCTCAGATCTTTTCCATGCAGGTAAGGCTACTATTTATATGATAGTTACTGGAGGGAATCTGAGTTGCTGACATCTCTTCAGTTCTGTTATGGCTTTGTTAAATGAGCATTTGTTAAGCGGAGCGCAAGTCGCAGAATGGTGAGACAGAGCTTAATGACACAACACTGGAGAAATGGAAACAGAGAAGATACTGGAGGATGAAAACAGGATGTCTGGAAGGATCACACTGGGAGGTCAGGCAGAGTGTAGACAGAGAGAGACAGGATCCAGGGAATATGCTTTATTAGGGTCGGGGGAATGCTTTCGGGTCCCTGGGTTAGGGTATGAGAGTCAATTCAAATCTGAAGACTGGAGTTTTCCAAAGCTTCATGAAGTCTTTTCTAAGTGGTACACATAGATGCTGGGAGGAGAGGCAGACTGGTGATGACAAGGTTTGTTGGGAAGCGACATTGGCCAGGGACTCTGAGGCCTACTATTGAGGGCATGTGTTTGCACAAGTCGCTGTCAGTAAAAGATGCCTGCAGGCCTCCAGGATAAATGACTTCGATGCGACGCGGAACAGCCAGCTCGTGAAATAGCCTTGCTAAATGCTAGACGCTGTAGAAAAAGGATGTAGAGACCATATTTTGAGACAGAGAACATAGGTCTTCTTGACTGATTAGATGGATTCAAGTAGATAATAAATAGAATAGAATAAGTAAATAAATGAGGTAGAGGAAAACTGGTTGTAGGCTAATGTTAGTTTTCAATCCTAGGTCTGTTTCTTAGTCGAGGGTTACTTAGAATCCCACTTCTGTGTGATTTCTTGTAAAATCGGATGCATTTTATCATGAATGGAGGTGAAAGAGGAATATGTGGTCCTGAGGCAGAAGCTGGAAACTCACCAGTTGATAAGGAGAAAAGTAAACAAAGCTAGCAAATAACAGCAGCAAAGGAAAAATCCTGTTAGGCGACACACTTTGTTTTTCCTGTCCCTTATCCAGAATGTGGGGACACCCACAGCTAAATCAACTGAGACGGGGTACCCTCATGGCTTAGAGATAAGTCTACTGGATGAAGAAGTCCACGAACATACTAAGGACCCATGTTCAAGACCCAGGGCTGGAGCAGGCTGGAGGGACAGCCAAGAAGAACAACTAAATAAAAAAAAATTTCTTCTTCTTTCTTCCCGCATGTTTCCTGGCTTACTTGCCTTCATTCCTGCCTTCAATTTGCTTTCAAAAATGCAGTATAATGCAATATAGCACAATGTAATAAATACAAGACAAATTACCTGAGATACCTGAAAAGTGCCCTATATACACTCCCAGTCTGAGGGCAGAACGACCTCTCTCACTCTTTGAGACAAGCTTACCATCACAGCTTTCTTTTTTTCTTTTTAAGGAAGGTGCAGTCAGGAATGAAGGAGAGTAGGGGCAGGCAGGCAGCAGGAGATAGGAGGAAGAAGCACTTTATTTATTTTATTTAGTTGCTCATTCTGGTTGTTGCCCCCAGCCCCTGGACTGGAACCTGGGTCCTTGGGATGTGTGTGGACTGCGCAGAAGTCCACCAGGGCATACCTCTCAGTGCTTTCTTGAAAATGGTCTTTCCTTATGCCCTCTCTACGCTCAAATATAGTTATCCTTTCTCTGGAGCCTTGAGTTTGTCTTGAAATTCTTTTCTGTGAGGAGACCAAGAACCTGGATATAGTATTCGAGTTGGTAAGGGAAAATGGAGTGACTGAGGATTCTGATTTCGATGGAGGTCGAGAGGATCCTTACATGGGACTGAAATCTCATGGCTGGGCTACACTCAGTCAGGACTGAAACCAGAATGGGGCAACTGGGGGCTCCCAGCAGTAGTAACTGGCATCCCACCCTGAATCTGGCAAAGCCCCAGGGGATCCTCTTAAAGAAATCTTTCATGGTCTCACTGGTAATATAAGTGGGTAGATTTCTAAGATGCCCACACGGTTCCTGGTTTCTGGTGTGTGGGCACATAATCTCACTGATTCAACCACTAATCTATGTGGTATGAAAAGGGCATTTTACTGATGTAATTAAGGTCCCTAATCAGTTATCTTTGAAATAAGAAGAGTATCATTTTGCTAGGTGGAACACAGGATATATTCTGATCTAATCATATGAAGCTTTAAAATCTGGATTTAGAGTTCACCAGGAAGAAGTAAAATATTTGAAGCATGAGTTGAAAACATTGCTGGCTTGAAGATGGAGGGACTATGGTGTGGCAAGAAATGCAGGTAGCATGGAGGAGTTTAGAATAATCCCTGACTAACTGCCATTAAAGTAACAGAGACTGCAAACCTACACCTGCAAGGAACTCAGTTTTGCCAACAACAAAATGAGTGTGGAAACACATTTCTCCCCCAAGACTCCAAATGAAATTGCCTGGTGGACACCTTGCTTTCTGTTCTGTGACACCTGCAGCAGAAAACCCAGTCCTACTGTGTCGAACTTCCAGCCTACAGAACTGACTTGATAAATGAATTTATTTTAAGCAGTTAGTGGCAATCTCCTAGATGACAAAACTAATGCATGAAAAATTAGTGTCATATCTGTATGTCACTTTAATTAATGGTCACAGGAAGAATGAACAATGAAATAATTCTTGAGATAGGCTGCTTCCATCCACTAGTACATCTCTTTTTTTTTTATTTAGATGTATATCAGTCATGCTCAAATTTCAGTAGCCAATAAGAATCATGGTGCATTTTGAGCAATACCCTCCTCTCTTTGCTCTGAATTGCTGCTGAATTACTAAAAGGAAACTCAACATCTTCCAGGAGGTTTCATCCCTAAATGTTTCTAAGATCCCAGGATTATATGTGCATAATCTAGTTATTTGGTGACTAGTATGGTCACTTCCCTTTGCAGAGTCTCGGGGCACCTTCTTGATGTTGACATTGTTCCTTTCCATTGTCTGCCCTTGCACCGCTGATATTGGGGTGACAGTGTACCTAAAAATCTATAAAGATTGTATGCAAATACACAAGCAGAAATACATTAGCTGGCCAAACATAAAGTTTACTAACTCGCCTTCGAGGCATAGTGGGCAAGGTCTTTCAGCACCCTAAGCCACACCCCTTGATGATAGCTGGTCTCAGCAGATCTCCAGGAACTCACAGCCACATCCTTGGTTACACCCATGAAGGGAGGAGTTTCATTCCCGAAGTATCTGTGGGGCATCATATTGCCTCTACGCAATGGCAGGATGCACACAGAACACACACATACACACATGTGTGCGCACAGACACACAGACACACACACACACACACACACACACACACACACACACACACACACACTGTCTGCTCCTTTCTTAATGTAACTATCCCAGCCTTCAGGAAGCTTAAACTCACCGCTACTCCTTCTAATAAACTTGTGATCCTGGCCATATGACTCTGAATTATTTCTAGGTGAATTCTGTATGTGATAGGGGTGCCAGAGCCCACCCCCATTAGCATCATGAGCTATAATTATTAATTTGTTTTGGGCAGCTGACTTCCATAGGGCCTATGAAATACTGTCCATTCTGCTGTTTAGACCCCCTAGGTAGCAATTTCTGACCAGGGGCAACTGTGCTCCTTTCTGATTTTCTAGAGCTCTTACAATATGCTTCAGGGTTTCTGCAGCTTGCTTTTTTCAGTCTCTGGCCTCTAGGAAACTGTCTATCCTCTCTAAGGATGAGTCTTTGTTTTTAATTATGATGGGAGGGGCAGGACAAAGGAGAGTGATGAGCAGGGGAGCTCTACAGATCTGTAAGAATGAATTCTGGCCATTTCTGGCACAGTCTGACATTCTTAGAGCCCCAAGTTTGCTAAGATAATGGTGAGAAAGGGACTGGGGTCTGAAAGAATAGCTGTAAAGCTCTCTGACAACGAACTAGGCTTAGATGCTTAGTCTGGCTCTCATCTGTGTGGACTTAGGAGGAGATTTCCCTCTCACATGTCTTGTTTTCATCTCTGAAATATATTCAGAAATGCTTGCATAGGTCAAGATTTCAATTATGGGTATGTGTTAGGCTTCTTCATGAACTCTTCACTGCCATCAAATGAAGGAGGTGGGTAGGCACTTTTTAGTGGTTCTCATGCACTCTCTGATAAGGCTCTGTTCATGAAAAACATAAAGGGAGGTGAGGGGAGTTGTGGGAGGACTGGGCTTGTTTAACTATCCAAGCAACCAGACTGGCTCGCTCTCAGGGACAGTTTAGCTAGATCATTCACAATTCTTGTTTAAAAAGCATTGTTGCTATTTATCTATTCACATGAAGCTCGAATACAATATGAAGCTGAAAGAGTAGCTCAAAACATAACCTGAAGTTGGTTCCCCGGTGAAATGTGAAAGACTTTGGAAAATTCAAATATATATAGAAGTGGACATACATCTACTAACGATTTCTGTCAGATGACGATTTTTAGCTTCTATGTTGAGAATTGCACACAATCAATCAAAGACAGGTCAGCATTTTATTAAATGTTCTTTTCTGTCATGACCATTATCCAGAAACCTACCATTTTTGTTTTCTAAGAAAAAGATATTTAGGAGAAAGATTTGCATTGAATAGATTGCTCCACTGTGCATAGGTTGTCTCTCTAAATACAAGTAACCTCAAAGGATTTACACTTTAGAATACATTTACAGATGAACTACCTGCTAAATTTGGAAGAAAAGAGGCATTACTATGAGAGAGCACATTTAACTGTAGTATACTTCATAAGTGTTTTTGTGGGAAAAATAAATATCATAGGAAATATGGAAGTGGATTACTACAGAAATTAAATTTCAAAAATTCACAAGTGACTATCAATTATATCTGATTTAAGAAACACAGAACTACTTGTTAAATGTGTCTACTGTCTTGAAAACTTTTATTCTTAAGGAACACATTTTACTGAGATGTACTTGATACTTTATTTTGGCTAATTGGACCTAAAATTATATAGGCTATCATTAAAAGCAACTATGAGATTTAGGACTCTCTACATAGTTGTTTACTTTTTCCCTGAAAGATTATTTTGTGGAAAGACTGAATTTTACATCTTATGACCACATCATTCTTTGAAAAATGCTAAAAATATTTAGCTAAATATGAATTCCTGAAGCTAAGTTAGAGTAATTGCCTGCATATTCAATTATTCATTAGGTTAAAAAGTTTAAAAACTAGGTATTAAATACTTAATGACATTGTTATGTTTCTGTGTTATTATTGGAAACAATCCTGTGTGGAATTTTTCTTGGCTTCTTTTGAGTTTTTTCTCTCCCTCAAAATGTATGTTATCATTTATCCACACACATACATTCATACATATATGTTATCCATTTGAACAGATGACATAGTGTGTAACACACCAGATTGTGTTGGTCTCATCATATCACACATAATACTTTATCTCACTTAATACTCAACATCCTGGCCCAAGAAACTGGAATATGAGAGAGAGAGAGAGAGAGAGAGAGAGAGAGAGAGAGAGAGAGAGAGAGAGAGAGAGAGAGAGAGAGAGAGAGAGAGCCAACAAAAGGCTGCATAAGAGCCAAGAGAAATGATGATGAGGTTTAGAGTTGTCGTTTAAACTTCTGCATCCATTATCCCAGACAGTTGTAACACTTTGAGAAAACAAAAATACTATGTCTGATTTCTGTTTTAAGGTCAGTCAGTTAGGGAAACATAAATCACCTGATCATGCAGTTCCACTGAAAATCTAAGAGGAAAAGAATGAGTTTTATTTTCTATCAGTCCTAAATCCAAAAATATTGTTGAATATTGTTCTGAAAAAAACTTTCCTGTCCTAATTCCTAGAGCCTGGTCAGTGTAAAAACAATTCTATGTCATGTAAATATGCCAGATTGAAAAACCCACCAAAACAACCAGAACACTTATATCTGATTTCTAGGTTACTGAGAGGTAGAATAGAATTTATTTTGTGTGGTTTCTTGATGCCAGTGACTCCTCTCTTGTTTTACCTGAAGTGGGCACTGTGCTACTGAACTGGTTGGAAAATGGAAGATCTACAGCTGCACCCAGTGTGCTGCCATTAATTGCTTTCCTTGTTCCTTTGCTCTACCTTAACTCCTTCTTGGCAATATCTTAGGGTTATTTCAATCTTCTTATATCTATTGGAGGATGTCATAACCAAAGGCGTTAGTGCTGGCTGAGTCAGAGTCAAACCAAAAAATATAAACCAACTTGAGCCTTTAGAACAAGGAGCTTTAATGTATGACTTGGTTGCCAAAACCTGAAAACCCATCAGAAACTAAAAAAACAAAACCAAAAACCAGGAAAGTAATTTTGCCTTTCTGCTGGAGGGACTGAGGCAGGAGGGCCAAAACAAGAGAATGTCTAGGAATAGATTTGAAACCAAATAGAATTTGGACAAGTACTGATACTCTCCAGATGCCTAAATCTCCCTACCCTCACATGACTCCTCATGTTAACTTGTTAAACTCCTCACTCCCAATGTCCTTTCTGTCTCTTATAGCCGTAGTCTCTCTCCTCCTCACTAGCTACACTCCCTAAGCTTTGGATCCAGTTCCTTTTCTTATCAGGAAACACAGATCATTAATTTTCATCCCTCTTCTATGCCTTCCGATCATTCTGGCAGTCATTGCCATCAGCACTTTAGCACGTTCAAGTCTCTTCTATTCCCTTCATCCCCACACAAAAGGAGAGGGAAGAGGAAAAAAAGACCTATCACTCTGTTCTTCTATATATCATCAAGATTTTGAATTTTGATTGTTTGCTGTTGATACTACCAGTATCACTTAGCTTCATCTTCCCATCTAGCAAACAAAGATCGACGGTCTCAGGTAGAAATGGATAAAGAAATGTATTTTTCGACTGAAGAGATAGACGGGGAGGTCCTGCTCCAAGGGCCTCTCTAATGCCTTGCCACGGAAGGGCGTGGTTAGACGCTTTTTACAATAGGTGGGAGGGGATGGGTAGAGCTTAGGTCTCGGCAGTGTTTCAGGACCAGGGCATCACGCCTAACCCCAGTCCTAATTTGGTCTGAACCAGAACTGTCTTGGCACCAAGGGTATGGAGATTTAATGTGTCCCTCTTGGCTTTTCTCTTCTCTTCTCTTCCCCTCTATTTTGTCTGACACATTCCAGCAGTACTCACGCGCACATTTAGAGTCCTGTTATTTTCTAAGCAATGTTGTAATTGCAAACTCCACTGTCCTCTCTAATCTGCCAGTTAGGCAGCTCTGATGAGTCCTAAAAGTAGGCACAACTGAGCCAGCCATGCGTCAGATTTGGTGTAACCATTTCGAGGAAATGGCCACACACCAGGTGACAGCTACTTACCCTGTCACCTCAAATTTATGTGTCTACTCAGTGGAATCTAATTTTTGTTCTCTTTCTAATGAAACCTTCCAAAGTCACAAATGACCCCTGTCTTGTAATGGAGAGTCTTATCTTTGGATTATTACAAAAACATTTTTTTTTGTCCTTTGTAATCTCTACTTTCTAGTTATCTCTTAGCTCCCATAGCAAGAACCGTAAATTGTAGAATTCAGAAAAGAATTTAGAGAGATGTCTCTTCCAAATAAAAGACTGAACTGCCCTAGATAACACTGCCCCCCGCCTCCCGCAAAAAACCCACAAATAAACTTTAGAACTGTGACTTTTTTACTATGGTTTCAGGGTCAACAAATCAGCATCTCCTGGGACCTGGTTAGAAATGCAAATTTTTAGAATACACACCCTCTTGCTATATAGAAACTCTAAGGGACAGAATCTAGAAATATGGATTTTAATAAACCCTCCAGATTATTCTGATGCATGATAAAGTTTTGTAACTACTGAGGAAGGGAAGAATTGACAATGGAATATAGGAAAGACAAAAGTAGGGTAAACTGAGGTTTTTAGGTTTAAAAGTCTTAGATTTGGTCTGTTCCCACCGGTAGGGTGGGAGTGGGGAACATTCATTGCCCAGGGGTATAAAGAAAAACCTCCAGAGAACACTGTAGAGGAGGGTGACTAGAGGAGTTGAATTCTTTTCCAGCAAATCCTGGAGAAAAATGATGGCTCTGCAGAGGCCATAACCTCAAGTGCACTCAAGTGCCAATGCATCGATCCTGCCCTGATGAAGTGGGAGTACAGCTGGAATCCCAGACCAGAGAACTTTGAGAATAAGAGGAGCAGGCTGAGGACACAGTGACTGGAAGCAGTTTTTGTGGCTGACACTGAGCAGTAGTGAATGTTGCTGCTTGATCAGAAGGCTGCATGCAATTAATTGTCAGTGACTAGCCCCAGTGCAGAATAAGGTAGGTCCTCACACCGAGACATGGTTACAGGTCAAGACATTTCCTGCCCCTCCACTCTGAGCCCTCCCCTCCCAAACTCTTATGTATGGTATGCCCATATCCTAAAGGATATGTAGATGAGGTGGGAAGTACTTTCAAAGACTGGAAATTCATTTGAACATGACGTTGTTAAAATGTAAGAAGAACTTTTGAACTAGAAGAACTTGTGAGATCATTAATTTCTCAGCAGTGTTATTACAGGCAATGGGTGAGCATCAGTCAAGACACAGAGCAAAGTTTCTTTAAGCAGAAAAAGCTTAATACATGTAAGAAGGAAGGAGAGATCATGATAAAGCGCTGCCTCCTTGATTGCTCTGCTCAGGACATTTCACTGGGATTCAAGAAGCGGGTGGTAATTGGACAGCCCTGACCGCAACCTAGAACAAGGGTCCAAGTTGACCCCCTGTACACCACTCCCTGTCCCCACAGTGTCCACACATACTGCCCCCTCCTTGTCCCCGTTCTCAGTTCCTGCTGCTTCCTTGGCCTATGACTCTGGGTTTGCTCGCCTGTGTCCAGGATCCCATAGCAGGACCCAGACGCTCCACTGCTTGGGGAAGATTCTAAGTTGACTCAGTAGGTGCTAGCCTTCCTCATGCTTAGTCACATTTGCACATGTTCAAAAATGGCACTGCAAGGTCACATTCACTTTAACTGCAGAATTACTGAGCTTTGTCAAAGACTTTATTTACTTGTCTCCAAGGCAAACATGTGTACTATTGTCTAGAACTATTAGGTTTTGAATGGCCAATCAAATGAACTAGACCTCAAGGACTCCAACATCTTTCAAGGGCGATCTCATGACTATTAGCTTCTCCTATTGTTGGCCCACTAACAGTAGGGAAAGGGATCAAGGAGACAGATTACTGATGCAAAAATAAAGACGCTACATTTTCTTTGTACAACAGAGGATCCCTTTGCAGGATTTTTCTTGGTTTCTGCTATTTTTTGTGCTTTCTACCACTCTCTCTTTTCTTCCCTTGACCTCAGTAAGTGTTCCTTTCTTCTTCCTGCCTCTGGAGCGCTCCTTCTCCATTTGCATGGCAAAATGGGTTCTCTCCCTTCATTTCCTAGAATGTTAATATTATATACAGGAATGTATTTCCCTTTAGCAACACTGTATTTTCTTTCTTTGATTATTATCATCATCCACCTCTTCCTCCTCCTCATCATTGTCATAAACATCAAGAGTTGACTCAATGCCTTACAAAATTACTGTCCTAGAGCATTTGTTGACCTTGAATGATTTTTAATTTCTATATTTAAGAACTTAATTGACCCTTCAAGGATTATAAAAGTATATATAATTCAAGATGAATTAATAAATATTTGTGAATAGCAAGAACAAAACTGATGTAGTATTGTTCCCCTAGGACAAAGGAGTAGGCAAAAGGGGAATAAATTGAGCTGGGATTTCAATGAAGTTCATTTGTGGTCAATAGGGTGGAGTAGGAGAGACTCTGGCAGAATGAACAAGAAAATTGAAATGGATTCACTTAGGTATTGTGTGGGGTTAGGGGTGGATGTGTGATGTGTGGGGTTAGGGGTGGATGGATCAGTATAGTGCAATGGTGAAAGATAATAATGAAAATGAAAATAAGAGAGAGGTTTGGATGCCATTGGACTCAAGGATTTTGAGCAGAATTCTATTGAATCAGAACCAAAACACTTCTGCCCCAAATGAGAACTATTTAAAAGATATTTCCTAATTAATTAAGTTTGATTGCTAAACAAGCAGGATTCTAGGATGAGTTTCAGCTTCATGGGAATTTATCTTCTCAGTCCAGTAAAAAAAATAAGTTCCAATTCGACCCTCTTTTAAATTTTATGTGAAAAGTTGGAAAGCAAAGGTTTGTAATGATTAGGGGTAGGATGATGGCTTACAGAAGAACATTTCCAGTATAAATTGATATGAAATCTGAAATATCAGCCCCAGAATAAGAATTTAGATAATACATTGTTCTGTGTTTAGGTTTAGCTCTGCAAAGTTGTTCATGTTTTGTTTAGAGGAAACTTGACAACCTTGTATGACTATTTTGGCTCAATTTTTTATATGCTTTTACCAATTGGCCTAATTTGCTTAAAATGTCTATAATATGGGATAACAGAACATGCCACAAATTAATCTCATTATGCAAAGGTATCTTTAAAATTTTCTTTAAAAATTTTCTTCTAAATCCCTCAATGTCCCGGTTAGTATGCCACATACAAAAACATAGGTAAGACAAGTTTGGTGGCCTATTTATTTGTTAATGGGACCTGAAACAGCAGAGGAAATACTGCACAAACATGCCTTACTTGGCCTCTGCGGGTGGGGAAGAAGTAAGTAAACCATGCTGTGTCAACCAAATACTTCAAATGATAATGGAATTGGGACCATCATATTTCTCTTTCAAATGGCTGGTTATTGCCCATCTTCATAGCAGAGATAAATGGATTCACTCAAAGAATCCTGACTGACTACATGGGTGGCCCCATTTGACTGGTAAAAGGAATCCCATCTATGACTATGCTTAGATTTTAAATTACACACTTACACACACACACACACACACACACACAGAGCTAACAAGAGCAGAAAGTTCATGGTTAACCAGCTCAATTTATTTTAGCATGGAATAATTAATGAGTATTATCCCTTTCAGTCTATGAATTTGAGATCCATAACTTTTAGCTTCACATAATACAGATATTGTGTAGGCTTGTGCTATTCCTTCGACAAATTGCAAATGTAACTACCACTTGCAAACACAGTCATGAACATATATTCATTTCTGATTGTATACACAATCTTATGCAAAATAATACTGCTCTTTCTGACTTGGAACAAAAGGCACAACCCATTTAAATAAAAATCTCCACAAGCTCAGACATACAAAAATAGCAATGATACATCACACTCTTAAAGAGCATTTCATTAATAGATGGATTAGAACATACTTCTTGTTGTACATCATTTAATTGTTATGTATTTAAAATGAGACATATTTCTAATATTCTTTCCAAGCTTTCATATACTTCAAATTTATTATGTCAGTCGTTAGTGGCAATGACATCACAAGATGAATTCAAAGCAATGATTGCTTTAACATTTAGAAAGCTTAGAGTGTGCCGATTATTCAGGCTGCTAAGTGAAAGTACAAATGTCAGTTTAGCTATCTATAATCTCATACTGTTTAAAGGTTCATGAATTACACATGCAGTGGATAGAAATGGAGGAACTGAATTTGACTAAAAGACCTTTTTCACAAAAAATTTGCTGAAATGGTTTCTTCTAATGTATTTTAGTGATTAATCAATTTGATTTAAAATGTTAGAATTATTTAAGGTCTGTACTTTGGATTTACTGTGAACTCAAAGCATGTTTATATTTATTGCATCAACTAAGTAAACAGCAGATGCTTAATGCTTTTAAAATGCTCTCCAGTAAAATTTAGGTCAGTACTTACTTGTTAGCTATCAGCCACGAAGATACATTGACATATTTGATTAACAGTGTACTTCTCCCCCAGTGCTTTGTGTAATTTCTGCACTTTTATGTCATTGGCAAAAAATTCCATATCAGCAGCTATCATACACTTAAAGATGTTTACTTGCATTAATTTTCTGTATTTTTCAATATTTACACATACTTACAATATTTCTCTTTTCTAAATTTTGTTTAATCTTCTTTGAAGAACAAACAATTCTATCATGTAGATATTCTTTAGAGTATAAAAATAGAAATACTTTGGATGCATTGGTTTCCTATTAGCACAATGTACTGGTGAACATTATTTCAAATATATAAAGACCAATAATGACCAAAAATCAGGATTGTTGGAAATTTTAACCACCAAATTATCCTCTTAAACACTATATATGCCTATTACTCTACAGCTGTATTAATGGGGGAGGGGGCACAAAATCAGACTATCTGGAAGAAATATTTGAGTTCCCTTCTCCAGCAACCAAACTCTGGTTTTAATCCAGATTATTGCAGGTAAGTGTGGATAAGTGTTATAATGGATACTAAGAAAAATAAGGGAAGACAACTCAACTAGAGATAATAAGAGAAGCAATTTGATTATATGTTGGCATTCACCAAATCCCATTTCTCTCTACTGAATAAAATGGTTCGTGATTATAAATCTTTTCACCTCCAAAGAGAAAGAAAAATAATGAATTAGTCCAAAACATTTAAATAAATCAAATTAAAGAACGAATGAATAGACAGATAATTAGACCAATTTGGGCACTGAAAAATCTTCATGGTGAAGATTATCCAGCAAGCAAAATGTTCTACTTGATGGTAGGCATTTGGTTTAAGATATCAGAATATAAAACCGCAAACTGGAAAATAGTAAATATAAGATCGATTTCACTTAGTTAAAAAACTGAGGCCACAAGAAATCCCTGGCATGGCTGAAAGTCCTTCTTAGCTTACATCGGTCAGATGGTAGGTCTGGTATCTAGCAGATACATGGAGATATCTATGGAGATGTTCCTGAAAAAATCATATCAACTTTCACCTCTCCATACCTTCTTTTCAATCTGCCACAAACGCAGCATCCTGCTTTCATTCCACTTTACCGGGTTTCAGTATGTCAAAATCAGTTTTCTAATAGCCATCTTCCAGGTGACTTAGCTACTACTGTATTCATAAACTGTCATCAGTTAACATAACTAAAATATTTTCATGCTCAGAAGTTGTACCACTTGTGGAATAGCTCTAGTTTCAGCAACGTCTAGTCTTCGAAGCTCTGCTCAGTTTGTCTGCTCCTTGTCCCATGTTAATTTCCGTTGGCTCTATTCTGATTTCCTATTAGAATTCAGATTTTGTGTTCAGAAATGACCATTTCTGTTTTCTTGGTCTATTTAGAATCTACTACACATACTGAATTATTTTTTCAAGTTCCTTCAAGTCTCCCAAACTAAACTTTTCATGTCCCTTATAATGTGTGTGTATGTGCTTGTCTTTGACAACCAACCTGCCCACCTGAAGTCAGTGGGAGTATCTGGAAACGGCTGCAATTACTAAAATCTCTGCTCTTAATAATCTCTTCTTTCCCCTTCTAGCAACTGTGTTCTAAACTCCGTAGAATATTTAGTCTCCCAGATAAGATTTTGAAAGCCCTTCCTCAATTGCAGAGGTCTCAAAGTCTTTTTGGTAAGAACACTTGAGGGGTTCAAAGGTGCTTTCTGAACTGGCATCTCAAATTTAAACTTAACCATTTAAAAAAGTATTTTTCCTAGCAAACTTGGCTCAAACCTCTACTTTCTGGAAACTAAAAACACTATTTTGAGGGGACTTGAGAATGATGAGTTGCAGTATTTTACAATAATTTCCTAAATTGTTCCAATCAGAATAAAATTCCCTAGAATATATGACTTAGGGTTCTCCTTGCACCTCCAAGGTAATTGTCAGGGAATTAATCAATACTTAGGTGATGGAACTGAACAAAAATCAGTTAGAGGGGGAAGAATGATGAATAGAGAGTAGAAACTGGATGCTGAGCTGACAGCATATCAGAGAGCGGGAAGAGGGATTTTGTAGGTTGGCAGCTAGTAGACTGGCTAATTTTAAAAAGCTTTGAAGGTAAATGTAAGATACATAAGATACAAAGAAGGTTAAGGACCCTTGACACAGTACCTTGTTACTCAGTGAATGTTGCCGGGATATAGTCATCATCTGTAAGATTGAATTTCCTGCCCCACCCAAATCTCCAGAATCTGAAACCACATTTTCACAAGCTTTCCCAGGTGACTTATATATACAATCAATTCTGACAAGAACTGCTTTATGGGAATCATACTGACCTCATCCTAGGGAACCACCTTAATATTCTAAGGATCTAGTTTAGTATTACCTTGAATATATTCACTGCACCTGGCTCAGACACAGCCCATCAAACTCCAATGATTTTTTCACATGCTGAATGGGTCTAAGAGAGGCAGAGGGCGGTGGGAGAAAGAAAATGAGGCTAATAAGAAGGCAGGGCTCCCCAAACCTGGCAATTATTCCAATTAGCGTTGGATCACTATATATTTTCAGGATCAATTTTGTGTACGGTGACTCAACACCTTTGCCTCCTTCCTGTCTTCTAACAACTTCACTCTCCCCTAAGAAAATCTACTTCTTTGTTGATCATCCAGAGTTTTAAAGCTACTTATCCAAAGCTTCTTATGGAGAGTATTAATGCTAATGGATTTAGTGCTAACCACACCAGTCAAGATGGCAACCACATCCATGAGAGGATATTCCTGTTTCCTGCCTCCTTCATGCTGGGGAAGTAATCAATAGGAAATTTGGAAAGGATGTGACTGTGTGTGGGAGAAGACATAATCTCCTAATGTTGACAAGGGCTTCTGTCTTTCAATAACTAACTCAAAGTTTGCTTTTAAACTTTGAATATTTGAAATACTACTTTTGTCTGAGAAAATCAGTCCAGTTTTACCTCCAATGTCTTCAGGAAGAAAAGCTGAGAGTTGCATTGTCCAAAATGGTAGGCACTAGCCACAAGCGACGACCGGGCATTTTGAATGTGGCTGGTCCAAACTGAGCTGTATACATCACAGTTTAAAGACCTAGTACACAAAAAGCAGGTAAGATACCTGATTAATAATTTCATATTGATTTTGTATTGAAGTAATTATTTTAGATCTATTGAACCAAATAAAATATTGTTAGAATTAATTTCAAACATAACTTTTTAGATTTTAAAATAAGACAACTAGAAAATTGAAAGTATATATAATTTGTACTGTATTTCTATTCTTTATAATATTTTATTATAGCTTGCATATCTACTATTTCAATTAGACACCACTGATCTAAAAGAATTGAGCAGCCCTTTTAGGCAGTAAAAGTCTAGTTCTGCATTTATCTCATGCTAATTTAATTATAATAATTTAATCATAATGCTAATTCACATGAAGTAGTAGACTATGAGCAGACTCATAGACCTAAGAGATGACTTTAATAGGAAGCAGCTATGGATTGGGTGGCTTGGGCAGGGACAGGAAATAGCAGAAACATTATGGATAATCTGGTTTAAATCTATTCTTTATCCTCTTTATTCCAGACCATCCATAAAATTTATAAACTTTCATAAACAATTTTAAGGTGACTTTCACTAGTTCAGAGAAAATTTTGGAGTGAGTTTGGTATAAACTAAAGTGATGACATTTAACGATCAAGAACGTATTCAGGTGTATGGCCTGATAGAATAGCAGTTAGGTCGGTCGCTTCTGAAGGATTGCAGTCTACATATATCGCAAGGACCCAGGTTTGTATCCCAGGTACAGGGGCAACAGTCAATGTGAACAACTAAATAAAAATAAAATAAAAATTCTTCTTCCTCTCTCCTCCAGCCTGCCACCTGCTTGTCTTCATTCCCGTCAGCACCTTTCTTTTAAAAAAATACTTCTAGTAGATAGATCATACCTAAGTAACAAATATTATTGAACACCTTCTATGTACAAGACACTGCATATATAATACTTCATACTTAAAAAGATTTCATATTTTATAAAGGAAATGCAAATAAGAGAGCACAAAGATAGTCAGTCTGTTAGACTCAGTGTAGCCAGACAAAACAATTGGGAGACTGTAAAGAAGACTGCAGAAGTTGTGCCTTTCTGAATTGTGTGGTCTGAGTGCTCTACATTGGCACACAATTTGCTCAGACCATGTCGACACTTTCAAATCAGTCCTCGGGGTGATTTCCTTCTTTTTTTCTTTTCTTTTCTTTTCTTTACTCCTTCTATATTGCTGTTGAGATTATTAGCTATATTCTTTCTAAAACTTAGGTGGACCAAGTACCAGGCTAATCTTGTGTCAAATCTCACTACTTAGAATAAGTGAATTGTCAATAGTTGGAACAAATATGCTATATTTGGCCTTTCTTGGGAGAAAATGTAGTGATGAAATTAGACTCATATTGATCTGTGGTTGACAAATACTAAATTCTTAAGGGTATAGCAGGCAGGTAATTTATTTACCTGAAGATTATTAAGTGAAATATATTTTACATGGTATTGACAGCTTTCAATATTTATAACAGCTTTTTCTTTTGACATTTTAAAAGGAATATTGAGAAAACAATATAATCTACCCATACTATACAAAGAAATGATATAATATGAATATAGATCAAAGATTATATCTTGATCAAGAAATTGTAATGATAAAACAGATAAATTCTAAACAGAAAAATAGAAAAATCATCTCAAATCTAAAGAGAATTGATAGGGTATAATGATATTCTTGGAAAAAAAGTGAGCAAATATCTGAGTGGAATCCTTGAGAGGCTGCACATTCACATAACTGAGAGGAGGAAGGAGAGGGAGTGTGCTTAAATACCATTAAACTGCTGTTTTTCAAAACTAATGATCTATAACAAGAATTAAAAACAATACATAAAAAATGCCCATACTTATTGAAAGTTGCAGGAGTAAACATATCTGGAAGAATTCTTTAGTTGTATGTGTATATATGTGTGTCCTGGGCCATCATATGGGGTATTTCTCTTATTGTGGACAGAGGTAAACAAAAATAGCTTTAACAAATGTTTGAATGAGTAACCATTAAAATGATGAGTCTTAAGTCCAGAAAACTCATCTATTTTTTCAAAGCCACAGAACTAATTAACAAGAATAGGCATAGAAACTAAATAATTTCCTCTAAATCTCCCTATACTGTGCTGATACCTCCTTCCAATCTCAAACACTCTGCAGTTGAATATGAAGAAACTATTCTGCTTCAAATTAGAAAGAGCTGAAGAGTTTATTCTCTCAGAGTTTTTTTTTTTTTTTGCAAAACTTTATAGATTATATAAACAAGATGAACGTATGCTGCTAAAAAGTTTTCTTCTAGTCGTATTTTAAATTTAAACAACAGCAACTATTTTCATACCTAAGAAAAGGATAACTGCTGGTTTTATTTCTTCTGAATGGATTTTAGGTGGTACATACACATGGACAGATGGTGATTTCTAGAAGATAAATTAGTGAGGTCCAATGAGATTGTTTACTATTTTTCTTTAGCTCCTTAGGAGAATCTGATCTACTAGAGAGAACAATCAGGAATTTTAAGCAACTGCCAAAGGTTTGATTTAATAGATTTGGGTGCATGATTCTGTACAGTTGACATGAGGGCCGAAAAATATCTTCATAAAAGTATTTGAAGAGATTAAGACATTTAAAGCCATTGTGAACCACTCTTAGTCATTGTAAAAGTTAAATGGAAGGGGAAAATTTTGGCCACCATAAAATTTATGTTCTTAATGGAAAAATAGTTGAGCATTTGTCTCCAAATAGAGGAATATAAGATATTCATCAACTTTTTTTTTTTTTTACCATGTAGTAGACACATTTGCATGCATTCTTAAGACCATTAACATCCACTTTAGGTGTATATTGAGAATGTAATGTTACATACTTCATAATGCCTATAAAGATGAAAAACAGAGACAATATGGAGAATTTTGGACAAATATTATAGGATTCATTCTCTTCTTTTTATCAGTTCACCATGAGTCACTGAGTCTCCCACAGAAGTAACGCTCATTTCTAGCAACCCTGGAATTTGCAAGCTTCCTTTCAATAGTTATGAACCTCTTTCTAGGAAAATGGTCTCTTTTTCTTTGATTCCATAAGTATCTTAAGATTGACTTAGGCAATTTATTTTCCAAAAGAATTTATGGACTACTTATATACATATGTAGATGCATGCACACATCATTCTGACAACTATATTAGACTATTTATAGAATTATGTTTAAACTACTGGTAAGGCATATATTTTTAAGTGCAGCTCTATTAACCTCACTAGTATTTTATTGACATCTTAATTGTTGAAAAAACATGTATTTTCATATAATTATCATTAACCTACAAACAATCACCTTCTGTATGTTTAAAGTGGTTGCAGAGCTTGTTATTATAGATTGCTTTCAGTTCTGTTCATTTAATATGCTGTTTTTTTTAACACAAATGTAATCCACTCTGCATTTTCCATTTAAAATGCATAAGGCAAAGTGCATCATAACAGGATGTAACTACGTATTAATCAAATTAGCACAACACTTCAAAGGCTTGGGCTTTTTGCTGGGCTACTGTTAGATCACAATTCATGAAGGAAAGAAGCTGCATAATGAATGGCTTGGCAAGGGAGCAGTTTATTTTCTTTCCAGAAAGATATAGAGTGGGTTAATTTTCATGATGGGAAAACATGTCAAGAAAGGGTAACAGTAGGCATTAAGCAAAGGACAATAAGTGGAATTTAGAATACTATGGTGGTTTTGCCACCAATAAAACATAAATTCTATAATTATTTGTTGACAATACAGAACTCGAATGACCTATTGCTAAATTATTAAATCTTCATGACCCAAGCATATACACACCAGAGTAGTCAATATTAATATTCAGAACATGGCAGATTAGATGATTCTTTGTTATCTTGAATCCAGTGTGCTGTATAACAATGGAAAATACGACACATAGTGCACCCAAATACAGAACTCCATGCAAACATAAAATATGCCACATTATATGGTGTTATTGTATTTAAATAATTATTGATCTTTTGATCAATGTTTGGCTTTACAAAAATCTTAGAAATGCATGCTGTGTGGTGCATGCACACCTACCAACTGGACAGAATTTAGCTGGGACAAATGAGCAAGGAAATTAGACAGTCAAATAAATGGAAGTCAATATTTGGTTGAGCATTCAAGTGCTTGGTATCATAGATGACTGCCATACAAAAACTTCCTCTTTACTGTCACAGAGATAAACAGCTAATTTCCTCTGAATTGAAAACTTTTTCCTTGGTATGGGGATTAGAATGAGGGGAGCACAGTGAGAGGCATGGTGTTTTGTTGTTGTTTTTTTCCCCCTAAACAGAGGGAGGAAGCTATTTGAAGGGTAGATCCAATTTTCTTTTCCTCATATGTAAAACCAGTATTGTAGTCTTCTTGGAAAGAGTGCAAGCAGGCAGTTTTCAAAACTAGAGCTAGATTAAACTAAGCTTAATTTCTGAATGATTAAAATTGTGAGCTACATTATACAACATTATACAAGCGATACACTCTTCACATTGCGCAAATCCAGATATCGGCACATGTACAACACAGGAAGTGCAAAAGAAAGGAAGAGGCTTGAGTGTTGGAACCCAGGGAGGGGGAGAGACAGAAGAGAGGAAAGAAAAAAATGGGAATAGAGACCACTTAGGTGAAGTAGAGGGGAAATAAAAAAGACTTAATAGCAAGGAGAAATTGATGAGGAAAGAAGGGGAACAGATGCTCAAACGGGAGACCTGAATGGTACCATCATCCGGGGAATGGTGTTACCAGGGAGCTCACCTTTGGTCTCAATCTATAAAATGAAATGCTTGAAGGAGTTTAGAATTCAAATATATGCGATCCTGTGGTTTAGTGAGGAAGAAGTTCTACTGTTAATCTGTTAACTACTTCCACAATGATGGGGGAGGATGGTGAGAGAGAGAGGCGAGAGAAAGA
>RJWH01002947.1:104502-188880 GCA_004363575.1 Solenodon paradoxus
AGAGAGAGAGACAGAGAGAGAGAGACAGAGACAGAGAGAGAGACAGAGAGACAGAGAGAGAGAAAGAGAGAGAGAGAGAGAGAGAGCGAGAGAGAACTAGCTTTAATGTCAAAGTCTACTCAATCTGAATGTGGCATATTTTGAAACAGCCCATGTGAATTTAGTAAACACATCACGGGCTGTCTTGAAAACCTGCCCAGAGAAACTAGAAGTATACAGTTGGGTCATTTTATACTCACTTCAGTCACTGGTTAGAATTCCAGTGCAGCAGGAAGCAACATGGCCCTCATTTCATGAGTTTCTGGTGAGAGAAAAGTACAATATTCTGTGCTGACTTTGCCTGAAATCACTTTACTCATAGTTATGCTCTCAGACAGAAGCTTTAAAGGCGGGATTTTAGCATGAAAGGCTATTCTGGGAATCATGTTGGTGAAGACCTTGCTTCTGAGACACACTAGATATTCTTCACACAGACACACAGTCGTGGTGACTTGTCACAGAGTGTTCCTCACATGGAGTCGTTCCCCGTGGCAGTTCTGGAGTTTCAGATGTGATCAGAATCACCTGCAGGACTTGTTCGCGTACAGACTGGGAGTTTCCACCCCTGAAGTTTCTGACACAAGATCTGGGATGGGATCTTAAAATATCTATTTCTAGCAAGTTTGCAGGTGATACTTAGGCCTCCGGACTAGTCTGAGGTTCATATATTGAACGAATCAGTCACAGGAGTGTACAGGCAGATGTTCTCCCCATTTTCCCCCATACGGTAACTCTTCGCTGATGATTTTTGGTAATGTCTGCTTCCACTTGCAGAAGCGATACGCCACCCACGTGAACATCTTACATGAACGAAGGTTGCTGGATAATCATAGGAGAGAAGCGCTAAAGGACTGTCACAGAGCTGAGCAAGTGCAGTTCCCTACTCGCCCACGTCCTGAACCAAATTTCATCATTAATATAGCAAAAAAACACACCCCTTGTGCTGTGACAAATCCCCAACAAATGTGTAAGGGAAAAATGAGTATCAACCACTTTTCCCCAAGTTCTCCACCCATTTCTCAGAATTTTGCCCACACCAGAGATGAACTCTCCATCTCACCTCCTAACCGCTCGCCAGATTACCTTCCCCTACCATCTAAAGTTAAAAAAAAACAACAACCCTGTCCCATGTCTTTTCCCTGGAGATGACTTTTAGGACATTAACTCCCATCTCCTTCCTTGACCAAGAAAATCAAATTTTGCTTATTGGTATCAGTTGTGATTTGGATTTGCTAAAAGGCCTGGGAAAAAGAAAATTAGAAGCATTGGTGATCAATAATTTGCTAATCCTGCTTCTGTAGATTAATTGCACACCAGGTGATGATTCCTTTCAGCTGATTTTTTATAGCTTTGATTAGAGATGCCTTTCCTACGTTTGTTTGTATGATGTCTTTGCATCAGTCACTAATATTCTGTGATAAAGGGTTTGCTTCCTTCTGTAGGATATTATCTCTGCCTTTTATGTATCACACAGTGCTGAGTACACAATAGACTCACAATAAATAATTCCTGAATATAGAATGAAGACAATGTAAAGTATGAAGTTAGAGCATAGTTTATCTTTTTGATTTTTCTTCATCAAAAGTAGCTACGCTGTAGCTAGGGCTACTATCAACTCCATTTTCTTTCCACTTTAAATCTCTCTTTTTTATCTTTCTGCATATAGACCTCATTTAGGAAGAACAGGAACACATATTATAGCTTACATACTTCAACATGAAAAGCATATAAAAGGACTTTATAGCCATACTTCTATTTTCATTATCTAAGTGTATTAGTAAAAGCAAACCTATTACATCTTCCTTTTTGGGAAGCCAAAAACATCTGGAATTTATGTTATGAGAAAGAGCTTTGACAGACTTTATTTGACATGCACATCAACTACAGAGAAAAAAACATCACCAGAGGAAATGTTAAACTAAGTTATGATGCTGTCCTGCCCATAGAAGATTTAAGCTGGTGGGCTGGCTGTGTCCTGAAGATGCATTAAAATATGAAGCACAAAACGGACAGCTGTTTCAGAGAGATCAACCCAGCATTATCCTAACTGATAAATAAATGTGTAATATACTGTATGGTTCTGGTGTGGGGCTCCAGATCTGAGATAATTTTTAAGAGCCAGGCTCAAGTGATTTGTCACCAGACCCTGGGAAGCAGTGCTTTGTGCTGTATGGCTGCACACTTTGCTTTTATTTAATGGGAGCTGTATCATTTTTATTTGATTTCTTATTTATATTTCAGGATTCTTGAAAGGTTATTCCGCTATCAAAGTGAAGCTATGTATATACTGCCAAGCCATTTGAGCTCATATATGTGTAAATAAGAGAATTCTCCTGCCCCTGACTCCTCAAGGTTCACTGAGAAATTCCACCTTTCATACATTGATCCCTAAGAGAGAACAGGACATAATACATCCGTCTTGCCCACCAGCCCCCCAACTCCAGACCATATATCCAGATGTCCTCTGAAACTGTCAACAGGAGGAAAACCTTTTGCTCTTTCCTTTATCCCTCTTATTTCCATGTAAGATATAATGTTATAAATATGCATACATAAAAAATTACAAAGATGGACTATTACATGTGTATGTGTTATATGACTATACTTGAGTTTCAGATTTAAAAATATAATATTTGAAATTTAAATTGTCCCTGAAAATCCATGACTCATGACCCTTTTAAATGTCATATTTAGAAATAGGGGTTTTCTGATAAATGCATGCTTTATGGATGTTTAAAATCATGGTAGCTTGCAAGGAAGAAAACTGGACATGGTTGCACACAACTTTCTCGGTTTCTCTTCTGAAACTATCCATTTCCCTTCATGGTTAACTTTCAACATTGCCCCCAGGAAAGCTGATACCACCCCAAGGAGACACTATGAAGCAATTCCCACAGATCCGACATAACTTGCTGTCTATGCTGTGGGGCAGATGTTCCGATGACTTATTGCCCTTTCACAAAAAAGTGTGCAAGGAGCTTCTCTTCATTTCTCTATGACCTCTCTCTCACACTGGAGAGACCTGGGGCAGAACATAGTAAATCTATATGTATATATATTATATATAATATATATACATATATATGCACACAAAACAATAGGGGGTGCACATCTGTAGCTCAGCAGCTAAGATTCAGGCCACGTAAAGTCCAAGAACCCAGCTTCAAGACCTAGGGCAGGGAGAATGAAAAACAAAAACAAAATGAAATAAAAAATTAGGAAAAGTCAACATGAGACTACAAAAATAAAAGCATATGATAAAAGCTTACAATAGCCAAGATAAAGAAACAAGCTATATATTCACTGATGGACAAATTGATAAAGAAAATGTGGTAAATACCATGGAACACCATTCAGCCTTAAGAAAGAATTTCTGCCATTTGAGGAACTATGGGTGAATCTAGAGGACATTTGCTAAGTCAAAGAAGCCAGCTACAGACGAACACGAAGTGCGTGATTCCAATTAGATGAGGACTCTAGTCAAACTCATAAAAGTGAAAAGTAGTATGGTGGTTGGCAGAAAGCAGGGGGAGGGGTAATGGGGAGATAATAAAAAAGCATAGAGTTTTAGCTATGCAGGATGAGTAAGTCCTACAGAAACACTGCACAATGCTGTGTCTATAGCTAATGATATTGTATTGTATACTTAAATATTTACCAGGAGGGTACATTTGTCAAGTGTTCTTATAACACACACACACAAATAAACGAAAATTAAAAAAAGAATAAAGAGGGTGAGAAGAAATTTTTGGAGGTGATCGATATGTTTATGGAATAGATTTTTGTGATGTTTTCACAAGTATACATTTATTTCCAAACATGACACTCATCAATTTGTGTACATTAACTATATGCAACTTTCTGTTTGTCAGTCATACCTCTGTAAAGTGGGGTTTGTTTTAAAGTTTTCATTTGATATGCTTCTAAACAAATTCAAGACAATGTAATTAAACAATTCTCAGAATAACAATTATGGGTTTATTTTTTAATACATTAATGTATAATATGTGATGAATGGTGTGCTCTGATAATGACATGCATATTTAAAGTTATATGAAGAACTTCAAATTATTTCCATTGCTAGCAGTTTTATCTGGAATATTTGTGTAAATTTGTGTGAAAATATGTCAAAGTCTAAATATGAGAACTTAATGAACATGAAGCCACAACAAAATGACTGTCTTGGCCCATTTTGAGTAAACATTGTACATGAAGTATTTTTAACCCATTTTAGAGAATTACATCTATTATTTCACAGATTAAATTAGTCTGTAAACACGAAAGAAACTAACCACTGAAGATATCTAGATTTTACTTTTTAGTTAGTGTAATTAAACTAAAATTTGCCTTTGTGCAAAAAAATAAGGTACATTACTTGTACAATTTCATCAGTGCAGTTGAACCAGTGGATATTTCCAAGCTCTGGTCAAACGTTAGTTGCATCCGAGTAAGACAATTTTGCTAGAAAAAATTTAGAGACACTGTCCATTTAAATGCCATGTAAAGAAGCTTTCATCTATCTACATAATTCTTGTCAAGTTTACTCTCTAGATTTTTTTCTTAAATAATCAAGGGAATCCCCATTCGCCTTCCTTTTTTATTTTAATACTTGATTTCAAGAATAAGCAGAATGGGTCATAACTGAAGATCAAAGACATGATCCTTTTTCTGTTTTAGCTAAAAAGCTCATATTGTTGACAATAATCTTAAAGGATTTTCTCTTTGTTAAAGCCAAGCCAAAAGGGGAAACTTCTATAAATTTCATTAGGTGTGGCCTTGCACCATTTAATGCACTGAAAACATTTATAGACGGGACCCCACTGTATTCTCACTTAAATAGAGTTCTCGGTGTTTACTGTGCCAAGTCAAGAAGTAATACACACATGGACTTCCGTGGCTTTGGCATTTAAGGATTTTGGAAATGATTATCTTGAAAAAGTTGACTGGCTTTATTTTTTTTATAGCAAATATTCTTGAAAAAACTTAAAGCATTACAAGGATTTTATTACTAAGTCATTTCATGTGAAAAATTCAGATTTGCCCGGGCAAGTCATTTTTTGCATTATAGTCACCATTGAAGCAATACACCAGATTTTTAAATACTCAATTCTAGTTTCCAAGTACTAACTGTTCCTAATGCCCTTGGTTAGCCTATGTAGACTTGCTAGTAACCTCTCTGCACAAAATGAGGATAAAGTTATTTTTATCTGAAGTTCAATTCCTGCAATTCCAACCTTGTTTTTTTGCTTTCTCATACTCATCCTTCCAAACTTCCCTTAACTAGATATGGGTTTTACTGCATATAACTTGAGGCATATATCTCAAAGATATTTCTTCATCTGCACTGTTCATCAAGCATCTGTGGTTTCAAACTCAAGTTCTTGAAACATCCACATTTTTCATTTTTTGTTAGATTCCTATTAATGATATCTAGATCTACTTCTTTACTTGCCTCCAATTTCACATTTCCTGTCTGAACATTAGAGCTGTACACTGGAGACATAGGCATCTGTTAGTTTTCCTTTCCTAGTGATTCTTTCCCCTTAGGTCTTGGTAACAGTCACTGGATCCCCCTTTCAGTAATCACCCCTCTTCACATCAATTCTCCTAGCTGATTTGTGTGATTTGCCCCTTGCTCTAATAATGAACATGTACCCAACATTGGTCAATGAGAATAAACCTGGGATTTCCACTGTAACAATTGGGGAAGAACTCTCTACTAAATGATTTAACTAGTAGGAAGTAAACCTGGAGCCTCTAAGTTTACTACCTGAAAGAGTCTACCTATGAATGTAGCTAATAATGATGAAAGCAGAGCTGATGTGTCTTTGTAGTTATATTATTCAAGATGTAGTCTCTTTTCATCTCCCTTTCTCTTATAAATATTGATTATGGCTCTTGAGCATAGAAGGGAAGTGTGGATGCATACAAAGAAGTATCATATGAGTTAATTTTATAGATGCAACCAAGACTGGCGACCCAGAAAGCAGCAAACAGTGACTATTTAAATCTTAAGTGCTAAGACACAAGGGAAAATGTAGAGAGTTTAAAGAAGGCAGAGACTTTTGGAGGTAACTTTGGAGGAGATGTTCATTAATTGGAATTTAAAGACTGTACAAAATTTTGGTAGTTAAAAAGAGGAATGGGTGAAGTTCTCTTGTTGAACACTGAGGAAACCTCTTCCTACCTGCAAAGATGTTTGTGTTGGAAAGTGCTGTGTGGTAAGGTTAGGTACATTATGTGACACTAGTGCATGAAAAGTTTACAAAGTAGAGGATTATATATAAAGTGGAATTGGAAGATGAGAGCAATTCCAGTTTGGTAAGCAAAGGATGCTATGGTAAAAGCAGTTCTAAGATTTTAAGATCCTCAAAGCTGATGTACATTAAAGTGCCTTAAACATGTGATAAAAATTCAGCTTCCCATTTCATATCTGTTGTCAGAATTACTGATTGGGGAGACAGAGAATATCTTCAACAAGCACCTATGGTGGTTTTAATATGCACCCAGATTTAGCAGTTTGCAAATGGAAAATAGATTAACTTCTCCATGTATCAGAGGAGAGTATGGGTGCCATTCTTTTGTATTCATGAGGCCTGGTTAATATTTGCTTGGTGAAGCAGTGAATGAATGATAAAAGGGACACAAAATAGAAATATGCTTTCTATTTGACTCCTAGTAGTACAATTATCTTTTTCTTATCCTCTTCCTAACTCAGCAAAAAACTAGGAAGTCTTTAAATTTTTTTTTCCTTATCCCGATTTCATTCTTTATAATTCCTTCCCTATACATTTCTGCTTTCTTGTACTCTTACCCTTGGGTTGGGTGCTCTTAATTGTGTCTTTATGAGGCTCGTTTAATACCTGCACTGGTAGATAGCTCCTTTTCTTGCTGCACTGACTTCTGAGGTGATTGTTTGCCATTGTCTTCTGGGCATCAGAGTTATCGTGGTTGTTTCCTTTTTCAGAGCTTCCTTGAGAAATCCTTTCAGTATCAGACACTAATTTTCCTCTTCTGACTCTAAATCTAGAGTCAATAACCCATGTCTGACTTCCTACCTATAGCAAATTCTGAGAACAGTGCTAATAAACCATAAGACTTTTTTGTCAAACATTTTGTCATAAATTTTTAATTTACCAAGTCTACTTTAAAAAATTGAGAATAAGACTCTTTTCAGCTAAGTTTTCTGTCCCCTTTGCTTCACTTGTACATGCCTATCACATGACAGTAACTCCGGCTACTTCTATACCTTGGTATATTAATTATAGTACTAAATATCCTATGTTTTTTAGTCGAAGGAGGTGTCATAACAAATATCTGAATATCTAATTCCCTTTCTTTGTTTCTTGAGTCTATTTATTTATTTTTGTTGTTTTATTTTTACTGAATCATATACTTTTTTGCCCTTGCAATACCTTTAGGATCTTTCCCTCTTTCTCAGTGCCCTGGTTAAGGGGACTTCAATGGAGATCAGCACAAAAGACTTCTGATTGGGATTTCTGTCCTCATGTTCTTTTCCTTCTAATTTATTCTGAAAACAACTACCAGATAAATCTTAAAATAGTACATTTAATACATAGCACTCCTACTCAACAACCTATAATATACCCTAAGTAATAACAGGATAATGCCCTGACTTCTCAGTTTGACGTGCAGTCTCCAGAAATAATTTTACAGTTTTAACCTCCTCTTCTTCTCACTATTTCCTGATGGCAATCCTCAGTCCCAGAAATATTTGCAGGTCCAATCTCTGCGCCACCATTTAGATGTCTTCTCCTTTCTTGTCTCCCTGCACATTGTAACTCTACTCTCTTTGACACACTGTCTCAATTCAACAAGAAACTTTTTTTTTTTATTGTTTTCTCTATTGCTGGGATTCACTCCCAGGAACAGGAGAGAGGAGGGGCGCCTCAGGAGATTAAGAAACTCAGAGATAGAAAGGTGGGATCAGGGGGCCAACAGCCTCGTGGACTGAGAGCCTTGAATATCCTGCCTTCTACCTATTTATTGAGTTCATACATAGAATTGCTTCAAGCAGCTTGCACAATTTTATTATTACATTGGATTTGCTATGCAGCCCTTTGTTTTCTGACTACATAACTGTATCTATCTTGTTTTGGCAGGTTAACAGTTATAGGAACACTGCCCTAGTGCTTTCCCACGGTGGCCCAGGCCCAGTGCTCTGGGCCTGGTGTTCTTTGATGTTCTGCCAATTCCCACTTTGTCCTTGCTCTACTTTCTGTCCCCAACACTCTATATAATCTATTTCAGCAAATTCAATGGTAAAAGGCATGATTTCTGCCTATGAGATACTTACCACTTGTAGTTTATTGAAGGAGACAGTGTTCTACTCCACAGAACTCTAGAATGTGAAGCATGCACTAATAATAGAGGGGAGAACATGCTCCCCTAAATTCCTTTACATGGCTTTTAGAAAACAAGAAGAGATAGTTCCTACTTAGAAGTTTTTGAAAGGATTTATGGAAGAGGGACCGTTCAAGTTGGATTTTGATGGATAAAATACCGTATTGGAGTATGAGCATTCTAAGTTAAAGGAATCGTCAATAGTTTAGGATGCTGGAGTGTAGCATGTAGGTATGTGTTGTATGGGGAGAAGATAATCTGAGGTAAGACTAGGGAGTTAGAGGAAGCAGAGCTAAAGTGTTTATATTCTGATTTTCAATCAAGGGGAGACTTCAAAAGCTTCTGAGCAATGGAATAACAACACAGAATCTGAGCTTAAAAAAGATAACTCTGGTAGCAATAAGTCATGGGTGTCTTTGAAAGTAAGAAAAACTAAAGTTGGCAATGAAATGAGAGGCTCTTGTGATACTCTATGACAAAAGTGATGGAAACCTAGAATAGTGAAAGAAGGAAGCTAGAAAGGAAGGACTAAAGGAAAAACAATTCTGCAGTAGACTCTGTAAGCTTAGAAAGAAACAGAAAGTAGACATTGGGCACTTGGGAGAAAGATTGATTTATTACATGAAATTTCATAAGGCACGTAATATGTGCCAGGAACTCTGTTGTGGACTAGAATACCAAAATGAATATCATAGCCCACAACTTAAAATCCTCAGAATGTAATGAAATAATAAGATTATGAACAAATAATATCACAAAAGTAATTAAGAAATCTATCATTTGTCTATCTTCATCTCTCTATCATCTAACTATCAGGAAATAGAGATTTAAAAAAAAGATGATTTACTAACATCTCATTTAAACTGGTACCTAAAAAATAAATAAGATGAGGAGAAAGGAGACTTTGAGGCACAGAGAAAAGCTTTTGCAAACACTTGAATAAACCAAAGCACACGTGTGTGTCCAAGTGGGGAAGGCAACAGAGGAACCTGGTTGGAGGTAAGAAAAATTAGCTACATTGTATGGAACATTTCAATTTGTTCTGAAGGAGATAATAAAAACAGAAAAGAGTTTAAAATGTCTGTGCTTAGAAAAGTAACGTTGAACTGAAGATGAACTGGGGTGTAAAGATTGAAGGCAGGAATTCAGTAGGGAGCTGTTGCAATGATTCAGGTTAGAGATAATGAAGCTCTGGACTTGGGCAGTAGCAGAGGGGAAGAATGTGGAAGATTAAATCTTGATGTAGTTAGAGGAAACTGGATATAAAGCACAGTTGAGTGTGGGAAGAAGCTAAAAGGTGATTGGGAGGATTTTAGTATGGATGGTTGAGTGGCTGCTGTCGCCACTAAGTGAAAAAGAGAATACAGCCTGAAGAGCAGGATTTATGCAACAAAGGAACATCATACCTCACAGCTAATATATACTGTGCATTTATGTACCAGCCTCATTCTAGCACTTTGTGGAATTAGCTCTTTAACACTCACAAAAGAATAATGAAATAGGTACTCTCATTTTCTCCAGTTTACAGATGAAGAAATTAAGACACAGAGAACATAAATAACCTGTGCAAGACTGTGCAGCTAGTAAGAAACAGAGGCAGAATTTGAATCCAGGCAACTTGTTTCAAGAAAATGCATTCATATCTTTATTTCACCTACCCTTATATTTAACTTTGAACATATGGAGCTTTGTGCATAGGTAGAAAGATGAAACTCTTAAGGGTAGCGAAGGATCAAGGGTAGAGATGTGAAAATGACAGTCAATAACATAGAATACTATCTGAAGTTAAAGTGGAATTGTTAGGTGGGATAGCCTAGTGGGATGGGGCAAGAGGCTGGACAAAGGAGAAAAGGGTAGCCATGTAAATGGCAAGACCAACAATCACCAATCAAAAAAACCCAACAGCAACCATAACATTCATGGATGGTCCATGGGTCAGACAAATCATTGCCAATCCAGGTCTATTATTTGGTAATTAGGTGCTTAGCGGGTGGAGATGAGAGTTACTCTAAAGCCTTTCCGTCAGTCAAGACAGGTGTTGATGTTCACTCGAACTCAATCCACTCAGTCTCTAGAAGTATGCTATCGCTCTTACTCACTTAGAAAAATTTCTCACTTAACCTTTTGTCTTCTGTGTCTAACATGCTAGTCTTACACAGCAGTCTTAAGAACCTAGATTCCAGGCTTCTTCAGGAGCTCTCACATTAACAGATTGACAAGGGAAGAGTCCAGAACTTAATCTTACAAAATCTTTCTCATCAGTGCTCAGAAGTGGTGTGTGAGGCAACCAAGACTGAGGTCTGAGCAGAAAGGAAATAGGCAGAGAAGGTGAGTGCTTGTAGAACTCAAGAACATAGATACTGCTAATGAGAAAGATGTGTTCACCAGCATGAGACCAGAATGGTTAAGGACTGACAGAGAGTTATACAATTTGGTTTTGAAGGTGAGTCATATCTTTTGAGAAAGCAGTTTTAGGTAGTGTTATGGCAAGAAGCTAGAGATCAATAGGTTGGGTTACTCTTTGCAGATGCAGCAGGTAGATACAGATGACTTTCTACTTTTATTATGATAAAAAGTCCACTGCATAAGGTTTGCCTTCTTAACAATTTTTAATGTATAATATAGTGTTGGTAACTATAAGCACCATATTGTATAGCAATTTGCTAGAACTTTTTTATCTTGCATTACACAACCTTTGTACCCAGTGAATAGCAAGATGAGAAGTAAGTAATTGCGGAAGACCAGGAATTAGGAAGACTTTTACTTTTGTTTTTCTTTTTAGTGCTTTGCAGACAAATAATATAGTTGCCCAACAAGGAGGAAACCACCATGAAAAATATATGAAAATGAAACAGAAAGAAAACATGAAAAGTAGAATAACTTTCTGGAGAGCACAAATTTGCTCTACTGTATAGATGAAAAAGAATTCTGAAGAGAATCATGAACACAGCTTCCTATGAAAGATGACAGGACATGTTTGGGGGCAGACTCTAATTCTTTTAAATAAACTAAACAAGAGTAATCATATAAGTACATGGTGGTATTAAAATCTGTCTGAGACCTTTGCTATTTCATCAGTAGAAATCATCTAGACTCCTTCTTATTGCTTCCTGTAAGCTTCCTATAAGCTTACAGTCTTTCTCAGCATTTTTGAGAATTCCCTTTACTGAGACTCAGTTTGAACTCACCCTTTATTATTGGTCTTTGTGTCTATGTTCCATAAACCCAAGTAAGAAGACCTGTTTTCATTCTTCCTCCATCCTGATGGGACATTGTAGCTTGATTTGTCTCTGGTCTTCTGCTCTGTATTAAGAAACAGTGGGCAGAGAGAAATAATCTATGAAGACAGATATTTTAAAAAGGGTGTGTTGGATGAGTTGAGTCTCCTGAATAAAATGGGAGGTGATATCCTTTGTCAGCAGTGATGGAAAGGAGTGGAGTTATAAGTATGAAGAGAAAGGAGGAAGTTTGGGAGAATTTGGTAACTTCGTTGTGAATGAAAGAATTTGTAAGCAGTCCTGAGGTGTCAACTGACATTAGGTATGACGCCTCATAAATTTGTAGTGGAGCCAACTGGCAATTTTTTGAATTTTTCTAGTATTACTTAGCAGATACCTGGTTACATTTGTCTGACATTGGAAATGGGTAGGCCAGTTGCAGAGGAAGTTAGAGATGGGCCAAAGGATTCTTGGTTACTAGTGAAAGAGAAGGAGAAATGGGTGACCATGGTGTTCGTGCTATGCAGAGAAACGAATGAACATATTGCTAGTCAAAAGCTGCCTGAGAAACAGAGGAGAGGAGCGAGGAAGGAAAAATCTAAAAACAAGAGCTGGAGGACAAACAATAGCTTGAGGGTCATGAGAGGGTGCAGAAATGACAGAGAGACTGGGCATTATTTTAAAGTAGTCAGTTGCATTATCTGTGAGCCTGGTTGTTAAAAAAAAATATTCAGATGTGTAACATGGTTTCTCCTACATGTAGGTTTCTTGGGTAGAATAAAACAAAAGGTCTTGCCAGTAGGAAAGTAGAAGTGAAGGTTAGGATGTTGAAAAAGTTATCAACTACAATGTTGAAACTAGCGGGCAGACTGGACATTACAGAGGCAAGCATAAAATTGCTGAGGTCAAAAAATGAAGAGCATTCAAAAGATTAAAAATCTGGTATTCAAGTCGTATCAGTGTGGATTTGCATCTTCAAATCCTGGTGAACCATGTGCTAACTGTGTGGAAAGATGGAGGATGAAAGAAAGAGATAAATAGGGTCATGTGTTTCTTAATAACGTTTCAGTGACGGAAGGCGTATGCGACGCTGGTTCCGGAAGTCTGTCATGAAGCCAAGGTGGGCAGTGCATTGATCATCTACATTTATGCAACTGCGCTCTAAGACGTTTGCACAATAATGAAACCACCTAAGTGTTTTTTATTCTGAATTCATACCATGGTTTAGTGATGTATGACTTTGCTTCATTTAAATTTTATTTTATTGGTATAAGAACATTGAGAGAAAGACAAAAAATACTTTATTTCACATAAACATATCCGATTAGTCAAGTGAGATATTTATCAACATGCACACATATATGTATGTATATGTTGCATGAATGTGTGTATCTACGTATCATACTTTTATTATATTTAATGCCACCAGAAAGCAGTTGTTGTTTCTCTTTATCTGAAAACTCAAATGTAAAAGAAAAAATATGACATTTTCTTTTATGATGTCTGGAGAAAGGGTTAGGATCATATTCATGGATCAGGCCTCTCAGTTCTATTATTAACTTATTTATTCATTGCATTTTATTTCTGGACCATGGGCACTATTTTTAAAATCCTGAGAATGAAAACAAAACACAGGGCTTGGCAACCATGTGACTACACATTTCATGATCGCCTGTCTTCTCCTTTAATTCTCTTCCTGGGATGACTCTACAGCATAGAAGTAATAATCGGGCAATGGTTTTTCAACACTCAGAACGACAGGAAATGATCACCTTGTTGTCATGGTGCTGGATGATGTCACCCACTTCCCCATCCAGTCAACAACCAGATCACAACAGATCAAGCCTTTCTAACTGCCAAATGGAAAGACCAACTAGGTTATCACAACCATTCCCAGGGAAACAAGATTAGTCTCATTTACATATTCCTGAGAGTTTTATCCCCCATGCTATTAACTAACTTAAGGCACAAAGCTCCAGCTATTTAGTTCATTCTGTCTCACTCTCTTCTTGTTTTCTTTCTCTGAGCAAATAGGTTTCTCTGAGCAAATTAATTTGCTTAGTTTTCTTTTATTCTGTTTCACTCCAGTTAATAAGGTCCTATTTTAAATGACTGCCCCTTAGTAAAGAAATATTAGAATGAATCATCTTTAAAAGTATTTTGAAGGTGGCACTGCAAAGAGTGGATAATTTGGGGGGTTGATGTATATCCCCTTAACTTAGATTAAATAGGGACTTCTTGTCATTAGAAAGATTATTTTTCATATATTTGATTGGTTTTGGTAGCTCTCTGATAAAATTTTGACCCAAATTGAGTATACTAACATTTTAAAAATTTTTTTTTTTTAGATAATTTCTTCTCATTATCTCTACTTAATTCACTTTCAATTCGATTCTCAGTCATATTTCTGTCTCACTTTTGCATGCTTCCTAAACTGACCAATATTTTAATTCCATTTTTTACTCTTTAAATTCCTGGAATTCTCCAATGCACTTGCTCTGCTGATGCTGTCTCACACACTCACAATTTCCTATTCATTCCATAATCCATGGCTCTAAGGTCATCACCTGGGAAAATGATCCAAGTTAGGTGACCCTGTAATATTCAGTGTGCTATGTCTTATATATGCATTGGCATGCTATAGTTATTTGTTCATATCTCAGTTTCTACTACTAGATTTTGAACTTCTTGAGGATAGGGCAAATTTCACTTTTTTTAAATATTCTAATGTTTAAGCATAAACTAGGCAATCAGATTATGCATGTTGAGTGAAATAGTGCACAAAAATGGCAAAACTGAGGATTTCTTAAAACCACATGAACAAAAGCACAAGGGGTGTTTAGGCTCTTTAATATCTTGAATATATAATAATGAATAAAGCAATTTATTAATTTTGATTGGGAAAAGAGAGGGGCAAAATGAAATAAATGGGATGTTTCATTATTGTATCTTGGAACAAATAACTGGTTTCTTCTGCTATGACTGTAAATGCCTCCCACCCCCATCTCAATATAAAAGATGGTGATTATGGTTTTGGAAGGAAATAACTCCAGGTGAATATATATATATATATATATATATATATATATATATATATATATATATATATTATTAGATCTTAAGCCTAATTCTACCCAGATGAATTGGTTAGATCACTGTGGTGCAAAAGGGTTTCTTTTGTTCATTTAGAATTAAGAATTAGGCTAGATAACACCCCATGTTCGTTGCAGCATTATTCAGACTAGCTAAGAGATAAAAACAATCCAAAGGCCTATTGAGAGGTTAATGGATTATTTAATGCATATAATGGAATATTATTCAGCTCCTAAAATTCTGTCATATGATGCCACATGTATGAAGTTTGAAGATAGTGTACTGTCAAACAACCCTTGAAAAGACAGACTGTATGGTTCCACTTAAAATGAGGCATCTAGAGTAGTCAGATTCATAGGAACAGAGCAGAATGGTGGTTTCTGGAGGCTGAAGAGAAGAGAAAGTGGGAACTTGTTCAAAGGGCACAGAATTTCAGTTTTTCAAGACAGAGATTACTGCAGGACAATATGAATATAGTTAACCCCACGGAACACTTGAAAATGGTTGATACGATAAATTGTTTTGTATTTTGCATCACGATATGTGGTAACATAAAATACTCTAAAAAATGAAGCCAGCAAAGTGAGTGCCTCAGACCTTTTCCCTCACGCCCAAATTCTGCTATTGCTTCCTTGACTCTGAAACCGCTAATATTGACAAAAGACACAGAAGAACGAAGAGGGAAAAGTCTTTCCTGCTTCTCTGTAACAATAGCAGATTTGGTTTGGCATCACCATCTGAATCTTTTACCATAGACTCACAATGGTCCTGTAAGAAGTTTCAATATTCTCTCTTGAAAGTAGAAGGTAGTCCAGAGGCCCATCCATTGCACCAGATGCGTAAGATGGCACCAGGTGATGATCAAGAGGTTAGAAAAGTGAGACATTAAGGAATGCAAATTTAATACTGTGGAAAAAGTAAACTCTGGATAGTTTTTTAGCATAAAGTGAAATGATGCAATATGTGAGTTCACCCAGGTGCTCTACTGGAGGGGTATGAGAAACAGTAAGGGAAGAGAGATTTTCTGAGATTGAAACAGTGTTTAAAAGCACCCATGTTCGTTGTGTTAGATGATAGGGTAGTCATTGGATTAACATTTCATGTTCTGATGGAGCTAAAATGACAAGTTTGGTGGCCTGATAAGTGAATAGGAATTGAGATATTATGAAGAGTGTATGTATATAGCTGGTATCCTGGGAAAGGAGGCAGCTGAAGTATTATTTAGATATGAGAAGTTTTCCTGGATTTTTCTGTCTAGGATGGAAGAGACTTAAGCATGAATAAGTTTAGTGGAGTTTCCAGAGTGGGAGAACCACAAGATTCAGGAAGCAAAGGGATATTGATAGATAAAATTACCATGAAGATCTAGAGCTAGGAAGAATAATTAACATTTAAAAGGAGAGGAACTTCTCTATTTTCAGTAGAGGAAGAGATGGGTAGAAGGGAGAAAACTAGATTTTTAAGATTTCTGAGGCTGAACAGAGATGCCAGTTGCCCTACTTGATTTGTAAAGTGACAGTTTAACTCCAAAGTTCATTAGCATTATTGTGCTTAATTCTGATTGGGTTAATTTGGATTAATCATTTTCTAATCAAGAAGAGTTTGATTAAAGCAGTGGAGAAAGGATTCAAGGTGAATTAAGGGTCAGTTATAGATGTTTATCTTTAATGAAAAATAGGTCAACTAACACACAGAGGTTTTCCGAAAATCTCGGTCATTGTATTGCGCATAGGGACTACTTTTCCAAAGGAAGAACTGACTTCAGAGAACCGCTAGCCCAGGCTTAGCCCAGGAAAGTCAGTGAAAGGCTAACAAAAAAAGAAAATTGTTTAAATAATGCAGAATGCAGCTGACATTCAAATCATTTTCTTATTAGATGATTTCCCAATGTTCTCTTCATAGAAAGAATGGAGGCTGGGAGGCTTTTAAAAAACGTTTTTGAAGATATTTCATGATGATTCAGTTTCTATTTCTGTTCAGAGTACCACGAATATTTATAATCTTATAACTGCTTTTTCCCTCAGCTATTTTTATATCATTACAAAAGAACTCCACAATGGTAAATGACTGACACCCTCTTCATACTGGTTTGACTATTCTTCCTCATTTCATTATATGTGTCATAAAATTCGTCAGGCAAGCTTCCATTGACATTTGAAGGGCAAGCGCTCCAAGAAATGCAATCTTATGAAAATGTTTTGCTTTCTAGGGAACACTAAGACCCCTTGTGAACACAGCAGCCATAGAATGATAAAACTCTTCCTGGTAATAAAATTTTGACCCTAAGTTACTAACAGAAGAAGCACAACCACTACTTGTTACAGTGGAAGGTGCGGGTGGGAGATGGAGTATTAAGAAGCTCTTATGCAGATACATGCTTCAGTATAGATGAAAGATAATTGATGTCATTTTCCACTATAAAATAGAACACATTCAGAAATGTCCAAGGGGAGTAGTGGCTTGGTCAACTGACCGAAGCACAGTCTACATACCTCCCAAGGATCCAGGGTTCCCATCCTGAGCAGGGAGATCAACAGATGCACTAAATAAAATTAAATAAATTGCTTCTTCCTCCTCTTTCTTCCTGTCTGCCTGCCTACTTGTCTTCATTTCTACCTGCACCTTTCTTTTAAAAAAAGAAAAAACCTTCTTCAAAACATCTGACTTTCACATATACTTTGACTATTTTCTTGCATCAATGGAAGAGTATTGAGTGACTTCATGTGTGTTCTCATACAAGACATTTATTGGGCATTTAATGTTAAAACACTTGGTCAATAAATGATCCTTCAGCATTCTCCTCTTAAAGCTAATTTCTTTTTAATAAGGACGACTAAACTTTTGGATTTGAAATATTTTTGCAAAATTATTTAAAAATGTTAATGGATTCATTGTTAGGAGGTCATTATAACAGCTTGAAGCAATTCTGGGTAGTATGAAGAAAAAAATAATTATCTAAAATCCTGTTGTCCAGATGCTTATTAGTTAATTGCATTTTTGATTCAGCAAATATCTATATGGCACTTACTATCCCCAAGGTATTATGGCTGATTCTAGGGCTAAGGCATTGTGAAAAATTCTTATCATGAGAATGGCACTACATAATATTTGAGCAAACATCTATCCGGTATATCTTTGTGAGTATGGCTAAATGTGCGTGTGTGCTCATATTTCAAACACCTAAACACATGTACATTTTCCATGAAGAGATAAACTATAACTCATTGTTCATATCTTTCTTGGAGAACAACAGGTTGTGACCATTTTAATTTTTATAAACGCAAAGTATCACTTTCCTTGACTGCATAGGCCTTTATCGACTGTCTTAGGTTGTGTTCCATAGTAAACAGAGTCCAGAGACTGGTTATACAAGAAGATTATGAGGAAATGCTCTTGTGATCGCCTGTAAGAATAACAGAAGAAAACATGGAGCACAGGGAAGTTTTGAACTGTAATAGAGTTGCAATCAAGATCTCATATAATTACAAAAGGAGATCAGAAGCTGGCATGACCCCTCAAGGATGTCCCCAGTGGAGACGAGGACTTTGCAATCTGAAATCAACCAGTCATTGGATGAGAACTGTCCTTAGGGAAGGTTTCTACTTTGGGGTGAAGCAGTCTATTAGCCAAGGACAATTACTGAAGATAGACACCTATGTAAACATTTGATAGGTAACTTTCTTCACAATTAGGGCAATAAATGACTTAGTTTTAAAGGGGGAATCTGTAGTCTACAGCCAGCATTGACTGAAATAGACAGACTGCATCTTAAACCAATTACCAAAATTATAATAGGCTTTTCGTGGTTGTTGTTTTATTTAAAGATTTTATTTTTACAGAGATTTTTTTTTAGGTTTATAATAAAATTGAGAGGGAGGCACAGAAATTCTCAACATACCTCCTGCTCCCATACATCCAGTCACTGCCATTATCAATATTGCTCAACAGGACAGTACATTTTTATTTACCAAGGATTAACCTATACTGATACATTATAATCATCCAAAGTCTGTAGTTTACCTTAGGGTTCACTCTTGGTGCTGTACATTTTATGGGCTTAGATAAATGTATAATGACATAGATCAACAATATAATGCCTTACAGAATATTTTCACTGCCCTAAAAATTCTCTCTGCTTTTCTTATTCATCTTTCAATCTCAACCCCTGGTAACCACTCATCTTTTCATTATCTCCACAGATTTTCTTTTTCCAAAATATCACAGAGTTGGAGTCATATGGGGTGTAATCTTTCCAGATTAGTTTCTTACACTTGCTAGTATGCATCTGAAGGTTTATCCATGTTTTTTCATTGTTTACTAACGCATTTCTTTTTAGAGATGAATATTTCATTGTCTGGGTGTACCACAGTTTATCCATTCATTTAGTGAACCCATCTTGGCTACTTTCAAGTTTTGGTAGTTATGAACAAATTATAAAATAAATTGCCCCCATGAACATCTGCAAGAAGGCTTTTGTATGGACGTACATTTCCAACTCCTTTGGATAAGTAGTAAAGAGTGCAATTGCTGAATCAGATAGTAAGAGTATGTTTCCTTTTGTAAGAAAAAGAAAAAAATGTCCTCCAAGGTGTCTGTACAATTTTTCATTCCCAACAACCATGTATTACTGTGTGACATTAGTTTGGAGAAATTGTCAGCCATTATTGTCTTAAGTATGTTTTCTGTTCCTTCCTCTTCTTTGATCTCCTAGTATTTTCATTGTGGGTATATTACACCTCTTATAGTTATCTCACAAACCTTGGAAATTCTATTCTTATTTCTCCCCAGTATTTGTTTTTTAGTTTCTAGATTTTTGAGAATTTTAGTGATATATCCTTGAGCTGAGAGATTCTTTTCTTGGCCCATCTAGGTTGTTTTAAAATAGTGCTTTTTATGAACCACAAATAGCAACACAAATATCCACATACATATACTTTTTCTTTTGCTTAATTATCCAAGCATCTTTTATTAACTTCCCATAAGCATAATTGCTGGGATCGATGTACTGACGAGAAGACCACTGGTATCTTTGAGTTGCTGGATGGTGCCTTTTCTCTGAGGACCAGACCTGGCAGTAGTAGGTGCTGTTATAAAATTGGATTCATTGATAGCAATGGGCATGGAAAATCTCCAAATAATAGGGACTATGTGGGAACACTTCACATCAAACAAGGTGAACGTCATTATCCTAATTAGTGTCAAGGATATAGTGGCAGAAAGGAATGTTAGTCACACACAGCATCTCCAGGGACACAATAAATAGGCAGTCAACGAGATATACTCAATCTATTGAAACAAAAGAAAATAAGAGGTAATGATCAGGAGGCTAAGGGAGGTTACTGCAGTAAAAATTCACAGTTCTCTTTCCAGTTTGGGGACTAAAAATAATTTTAGAATAGGAATATTTTGAAGAAAAGTTGACTCCCAAGGGAAAAAAAAACACCCTGAAACCTCATGGCATATGCATACATACATATATGTGTGTCTATATACATACATACATATATATACACACGCATATATATTATTGAATTTCCAGGCATTTTTTGGGGAACTGTTCACAGGGAAAAGGAGGATATGCAATCTATCTAGGACTTTTAGTTACTAGGTCTGAATTGATACCAATATCAAGAGACCCAAAGCATCACTCTGTTAGAGAGGGAGCCATCTGAGGTTCAGGTAATTATTGAAATTCTGATCATAGCTTCTTTCACAGTGGGGCCACTGGCTCTGTGGACATATGTGGATCACTTTCTTTGTCTGCAAATATGTAACTAGAATAGACTTAGTATTTGATAGGGTGCTAGCATTCATTCTGTAGCCTGTAGACTAAGAATCATCATTATGGAGGCCAGATGGAAACCTTTAAAACTACCTCTCTTCCAATCCATATAGAACATAAAAAAAAAAAAAAAAAAATCACATCCAGGGCAGAATGATACCTTTAAGAGCACAGAAGTTGCAGAAGTGTTTCTCATCATATATCCCTTTAACTCACCAGGCTGGCTTCTATAAAAACTAGAATCTGGTGGATAACAACCGCTCACCACAAACTTAACCAGAAAGCAGTTTATTGGAAATGCTATAGCTAATGTGGCAAATTTACTTAAAAACATTAACACACCTTCAAGCGTGATATGTACTTTTCCATCCCTCTCAAAAAGGAAATCAGTTATCATGGATCAGAAATAGTCTACATCATTTGAGGCAGATGAACATATATATACTGGGTCTTGACCTGTAGGGATATATCTCTCCTTCCCTCTGATGCACAATTCTAAAAGATATGGACTCTTTGGGCACTCTTTAGAACCTCATAGTGATCCACTATCTTGATAACATTATGGTAACTGGGTAAGATGAACAGGAATTAGCAAGTGCATTGGAGGCCTTGGTAAGACCTACGTAGGTGCTGATAGATATTCTGAACATCAGTCGTAGGGGTCCTATAGTTCAGTACATACCAGTGCATCCCCTCTAAATATAGGCGTGTAGCTGGAAGGCCTCTGCAGTTTCTTGAGACAGTGTATTTTAACCTTGCAAATATTGCTGCAATCCATTTCCTGGGTGAAAAGAAAAGCAGCTAAAATTGAGTAGGATTCAGAAAACTAGAAAAGCAAAGAGCTCTCACACAAGTTTGCTTTTCAAGTGGCCCTCAACAGCAGTCCTGTAACTTGGTATTAGATATTCATTCACTTAAGAAAGAGACTATAGCAATAACACTAGTAAGTAAGACTTGCTAGTAGCCTGGATCAAGATAGTAGAAATAAAAGTGGCAAAAGGTATTCGAATGCATTTCAAAGTGTGCCTTATTTGCTAATTAATTGGATAAACTTTTAAGAGAGATGATTCATGGAGGACAAAAAAGTCACCTACCATAGGATTTAGTGTAAATATTTAAGCAGCATCTCCAACAAGGAAACTGCAAATTCCTAGAGAACAGAGACCATATCTTATGCATCCTAAGTCTTCTGTACCTTATGTCAGTGCATAATAGATCCTCAAAACCAGTGCTGAGGTCCTTTAAACACACATATATGTTTTTCAGGATTGCCACTGCAAATATTTGATGCATTTTATTCACTTAAATAAAGATTATGTAATTAAAATATTTATTAATTCTTTATAGCTGTATAGCAGTAATCAGCTTGAGTATTATTATTATTATTATTATTATTATTATTATTATTATTTTGGTAAAGAAATATAAGAGATAAATGAATAAGGCATGGTCTGGAAGAGGTGAATGTTATTTTTCCTGATTCCAAAGCACAATTATTGATTTTATTTTTATCATGACTAGAATAGTGCTAACATTTGTCATCTCTGTCTTTTAGCACTCAACCCTTGTGGAACTATTAAAAGTTGCCCTTATAGATTGTGTTATAAATAAAACAGGGCGTCAGTATATAGCACAACATACCCTTTTAAAAGGGTGGATAAACGCAACCTTTATATTGCAATGCTAGGATGATTGGGACATTTGGGTAGTGATCAGTAGAAATGATAATAAAGATACATTATGGATGAATTATGTATCTATTGTTTTCTTGAAAAAATATTGGAGATGAACTTAATTTATGACTGGATTTCCTTTAAAGGGTTAGAGGGGTTGTTGTTTTATTGTATGCTCTAGTTCTCAAATCAATATTTGTGCTTTGTCCTATGCTAATGCAATCCTATCCATTTATTAAAATAAATAGTAAAAAGTGACCTAGTTACAAGCCTTTTAAGTCAACTTGCCTGAGGATAGTTGGAGAATTGTAGCATAGAATTTTTTTTTTTCATTGGTACTTTAAAAGGATCTGATGAATATATTCATTGCTTAGGTATTGTCACACTTCCTTGTATATTTATTTTCTGGCCATTTGGTACCTCCAAAGGTCCTTATCTATCATGTAATCATTCTTGAATTAGTGTCCAGAGTTCTCGTGAAGAAATATTTCTCTTTACCAAATTATAAGATTTATTAATAAGCTCTAGATGTCGACTCCGCTTTGATCTGTGGATTCTTTGCCCCACCCCCATCCCTTTCGTATGAATGAAGAAGGTATTTTTGCTCACTTGCACATTTGTCTCTGGTGTTCTTTTTAAAGCTAAGATGACAGATTGTCATGGCTAGGATTTTCTTTTGGATGATATTAATTTAACTGGTCCATAAAACTAAACAGAAACTACTAACCCCTCTTTCACCTATGCTCTTGTCCAGTTTAGAAAAGAATGACTCAGATGTGCTTCCTCTGATTTGCACCCAGAGTAGCTATTAGGTGAGGCAGGCTAGTAAGAAATGCATCAGTTGAACCCACTATTTGTCTCATTTCACTGGGAATTATCTTAAATCATTCTTGTTTAACAATATAATTCCAGGAAGTTCAGGTTTAATTCATGAGAACCCACTGACCAATAACGATTATAATTGCTTTTTTTATTTTGCTCTTAGGGGGCTCTCTAAAAGGGATATGAATCATGCAGATTTTTGGTCAAGAGAACAAGCAATAGATTTAATTTTCAGATGTAAACAAAGTAATTTTTAAATCCCCCAGTAAAGGTTATGAAGGCAAAGCTTGGTTTAATAGGTAAATAATCATTACAAAGGACACAGGAATTCTATTTATGGCTTAATTGTCCACAAATCTTATTAAAAACATTAATATGCTTGAGATAAAAGTCAAGATCAGAAATTTTTGTTCTTTTTGCAAAGGGAGCACTTTTTCATTTTGATTCAGTTTTGATATTCTCCCATTCTACTTTGCCTTGAATATGCTAATTAATGAATGAAAACCTGCTAATATTAATGGAAATTAGGCAATTTAATAATTTTGACAATGATAGAGCAGCTGTTCATGGAAGCATAAAAATATTGTAATTAAGTAAACATTGATATGGAAGAGGTTGAAAGTGATTTAGGAAACTGCACACTTGTTTTAAAAATTTATCATTTTAAACTATTTTTAGTTCCTTATAAGCATATAGTGTTTATATTTCCACATTACATTAGGTTTTACAAGGGGGTAGTTCTATAAATAACTGAATGCCACAAGTATATTAGTTATAAGACACAAATAAAACTAGAGATTCTTTCCTATGCAGAAGAAAACTATGGGAGAAGAGTTACCCACCCAACGATTAGATGTAGTTTCTCTAAAAAGACAAAAGTTTAAAGCTTGTGACACTTAAAATAAAATTTTTTTAAAAAGAATAGGAGAATAAATTGTGCTATTATATTTGTTTCACAATGTCTGCTTTTGATATGAAACTCAGTACTCCAATCAGAGATTTCAATTTATTTCATACATGCTATTAGAAAAACATGGGGGAATATAGGTGAAAAACATTTAAGCCAACTTGAAAATAAGCCATTTATTTTTGTTTTTAAAAGTTTTAGAGGAAAGCAATTAGGAAAAATTTATCCCTTGGTTTTATTCTAGGTGCATTTGAATCGTATTAGTTTCAATGAGTTACCTAAATAAATAAAGAAGCATTAATTAAAAAAATAAACTTTCACTGATGATCTTTCGTCTTCTATCATGATGAGGAGTTCTGAATATATTCAATCAAATCTTCCCCAAATTCCCTAAATTTTGTCCTTTACATGAATGAATCTTGATTAAGTTAATGTTGGTTATGAAATACAAAATCAGACCAATGTTAATGACTTTTTCTACTGGAAAAATGTTTATAGAGTTTTCTCTAAAAGCTATAAGTTGAGTAAATTAATATAGTTGCTACTGAAATAACAACACTTGGAATTATACAAAACACTCTTCATTTGTATATTGTATCAGTAGATTCTTGTAAGGATCTATTGCGAAGGTCCTTCAATAGGTACTATTGTTATTGCTATATCTTATAACACACTACTTAAAAGACTTATCTATTATTTATTTGATTTTCCAACCATTTAGTTCAGTTTACCATGTTAGCTGTGATCATATGAATGAAAGAAATGAGACTGATTAGAAGATCATTACCTGTAGAAGCAAGACTTTTTTTTGTCTTGGATAGTAACAGGAATGTCCACATAATTTTCATTTGAAAGGTGTTTTATCCTTTACAAGTTGCTTTCCCAAATAATTTCTCATTTGGTCCCCTGAGCAACCTTGCTAGGACTAAGGCAGATTTTAGATTCCCATTTTTCTGTGAGAAAACTGAGGCTAAGGAAAGTTTGGTGATGCACCCAAGGCAAAGTTAAATGAGACCAGATGTTCCAGCTGAGTCTTCTGATTTAACACTGTGAAGCACCAGGTTAGGAGAAAACAGGTACTGGAGGCAGTAGATTAACTCAGGTGAAGACATCATCAAGAACATAATTATTGCTAGGAGAGGAAAGATGAAGATCTGTTCATACAAATATTATAGATATCATCAAAATTCATCCAAGCAAATCTCGAGACTGCCACATTCATGGAATCAGTGCGGCTTCAAACTTTTTACCATTTTTCAATGAAGTGTCATGTATCAAGGAAATCACATCTAGTGTAGGGTTAATATAATTCCTGCTTTAAATTTATATGACTTTCATTTTTGTGAGGAATACAGCAACACAGATAGCAGAAATTCTCTGAACTTGGTGAAAAAAAGGACACAATATAAATATTGGTATTATGGTCATCGTGGACATTTAAGTGCTTGTCATTTCTCTATATCATAGATGTACTGGGAGTATTTGAATGAGGTAGTGTCTGTGAAGGCTTATGAATTCTCTAAATGAGAATTAAGATAGAAACACAAAATGTTTTGATCAATAAAGTATCAGGTGAATCTGGTCCAGACAGAAAATAATGAAATTTGGTTAGTGAAGTAGATACTGTCAGCTCTTTGCAAACAGTGCTGGGACTGGTTTACCACTGGTTTAAATTTAAGATCATATTAAACTAATTATTTTTAAATGTGAATATTCTGAATGCTCTATTCAGAGTAAGCTTATGTTTAACGATCCCATTTTGAAAATAAAACTCGATGTTATACCTATGTTATAAAAAGTCAATTTGCATTCGCAGTAAAGGTTATTGTCTATTACATCTCTTACTTTATTTTTGTTTTGTTTTTTTTACCCCTTGATGACATTTGTATATATCTTTTAGAAAGAGTCAACTGGAATATTTAAGTTTACAGACAGAACAGATAGAATTTAGTTATTTAATAAGATTATATTTATTTTCTTTTCATTAATCATTTTGTGATCTTGCATCCATTTATGTGTAAGCCAAAATACATTTTCAGAACCTGTAGACAACAGTTGCAATCTCCCTACTCAAGGAAGTTTGCAATATTATTTTGAAAACAGTTTTTAGAGATACCTCTGATAGTTTGAGAAATGTTGCTTAAAGGATAAGCCTCTGTGGCTTTTATCAGTGCCTCTGCTGCTGATGGCTCTCATTAACAAAAAACAATCATCTCCTCACAAGGAATCTTACAGAACTCACATTGAGGAAGTTTAAAATTTACTGCTGTAATGTTAGATTAGCTTTATTCTAACTGGCAATAGATTTCTAACCCTAAATATATTCATTAAATGTTTGTCCCATGTCAAGAACAAAAAAAAAAATCAAGATTTTGACTCTAAGTTAAATTCTTCATTATTTACTATTTTAAAAGACTTCTCCTTTTGGTTTTAATTTTTAAGTCATATCTTTAGATATAGAAGTTTGAAAATTCACCTCCATAATCACAGAAAGACATAAAGTGCACTACAGATGTGTGTGTTCTAGCCTATCATTACTATATTGCAACGCCCAGGGAACAATATGAAAGAGCTGAGAGTCTTTATGCAGAAATAACTGAGAGTCAATCTGAAGACAGGAATATTGGTGGACAGTGTCTCACGATTCACACATTCAAAGACACTATATTTGCTTGAATCATTTAGACAATCAGAAAAAATTATTTAAATGAGTAATTTGCAGATAAACTGCAGTTCCAACCTGTCTCACTAGAGTAGAGAAAAGGCTACTTTTTGATATCATCATGTTGCAAGGCCTTACCTAAAGATAATTGAGAATAATAAACAATATAGGAGAACTCAGGGTGGACTTGCTTTCTCTTTCTATCTCAGATATGCTCAGCTATCTTCCGATTTCTTAAAATTTGAAAGCTTGGGGCTAAACCAACAAGTCACCTATTATTTAAAGAGGAACTTGAAAAGTATAGAGAGATTATTTTAAAAATAGCCACAGGAAGACTCCTGAATAATGTCTTTGGTATCTGCGTATTAGATTCATATTTTTCTATTACCCAGTTCATGCCATAATTTATCTCCACTTGCCCGTTTCCCCATTGGAGGAATAGTTGATGTTCTTTTCATATCTCCTAGGATGGTCTTCTGCTCTGCAAAGTTGTAACGAGATGTGACATCCAGTCCTAATTAATCAGTGTTCAGCCCAAGCCCACAGTGGCAGTGAGGAAGGTGGCACTTACCATTGCCTGTGACACTGACCAGGTTTTCAAGGAGCAAGAGTGAGGGAAAATAGCATAAACTACTTAAATTTTTATGGAAAAGGTATAACTTGGTGAAAAAGCACCATCATAAATTCCCAAAAAGTGTATCTTAATGATACACTTAGAGTAAATCATTTGCCTTGAGAGACAGGAGGTCTCTGGTGACCCGCATTGCAGCCACATGAGACTCCTAGACTAGCTACTTTCAGCTAAATGTACTCTCATATTAATATTTTAAAATGCCATAATGCCTCTCTGAAAACCTCAGAGGACAGATACATCAATTTGCAAGGTCTTCACTCCAGGAAATAGAAACAGGGATAATCTGCCATTAAAAGAAATAGTTCATTATGTCTGCTTCTTGGGAGCACATAAACTATGTCCCTCACATACTTAAGTTGCAAATCCTCACTTTAATGTGAAGGGAAACACCATGCCCCAGAGCTTTATTGTCCCACTGTTTATTAGTACAAAAAGGTTTGTTGTGGTATGAAATCTTAAGCTTGTTGCAGTAATCAATCAGCTTCAAAGAGTCTTTACCCCGAGCCAGATTCATTACAAATAAATCAATTAAACATAAAGTTTCTATTTTCAGGAGGTTCATGATGCAGAATAGAAGCAAATGCATCAGTTAGAGAAAGGAATTTTCCTGGAGCAATGTCTCTTCACAAAGGGCCCTTTTGCCTTTATTGCACTGTGGAACACACGCTGTAGTTCGCTCTTTTATTTTCGTTAATTGCAGACATTCTTCTTCTTAGCATATATTTTTCAACAGGGGGGAAAAATCACATCCATATGAAAAAGATACGTGGTAAGCTAAAAATATTGCTGGAGGCAGGAAAAAATAAACAATTGGTTTGTGTCTTCTTGTCATTACCAGCCTGAACGTCTCGTGAGGCATTTGGGCAGTTTTCACTCTCAAAGCTTTATTTTTTGTATTGTATTTTTGTATTTTGTATTTTGTGTTGTATATGTATTGTATTATATTGCATTTTTTTTTCTCAACCTCTATGTTGTTTTCAGTGCAAGCAGCTCAGAGGCAGAAGCAAAAACAAAACAAAACAAAATCCCAAAACAACTCAAAAGCAAATCAACATTGCCAAAAGATACTCTAACATTCTAAACCAGATGGCCACTTGGATTTGCTTTGGGGGTTTAGTGATGGGGGAGAATGAAAGTTGCAGAGATAAATAGTCAATTTAAAGTTATCACGCTTAACCTATAAACTGAACATCATAGACTCATTTATTCACGACTTCCTTTATTGTTTTCATGTATTTTGTCCTAATGTGTTTTTAATAAAATTATTTGTTTATGGAGATTCCCCAAAGTAAAAACTTTGGGTATGAGAAAAGCCAAATCCACATGATTTCTTACAGAAAAATAGTCAAAGGTCTTATGTCACAGAAAGTGGGGTTTGGTGTGGTGGGGTGGGGCTATAAGATATAAGGTGCATAAAGGCAGGAATTTGGGAAACAAATCTACCTTATGTATCATGCTGCTTATTTAAAAATGTTGACCAGCCCCAACCCCAAAACAAATAGCTGGAGAGACCCCAGCACCCCTATTATGTATCATTCTGTCATCAACCAGCACTAACAGTTGTTTTGATGACATATGATATGCTCTACATATGGCGACATGTGACAGTGCACTTCTGAAGCTTCCAGGGAAGAAGGTAGAGAACCACTAAATACAACAGTAGCACTTCCTGTGAGGTAACAACCTCTGTCGGCCTCCAAAGAGGGCACCTACTTAGTAGGAAGTATAAAGACTCCAGTTACATATTTTCTATAAGAAAGAACAGATGGTCTTTTTTTGAGGGAGTCCGGTGGGGGTTGGGGTGAGGGGTGTCACATTTTCCAAGAATTGGCAGTGTGGTGGCACTGATTTGTTTGTCTTTGATGAGGTTGAAAAATGCCCTCCTTAAAGGTAGTAAAACAGTTGGTCTGAAAATAAACAAAGCATGCTGGAAAGAAAAAGGAAAATACTCTTGCAAGTCGTTGGTAGGCTTGTCCAACATGCTTCAAAGATTTCTCAGATACATTGCTTGTGGAATGTGCATCCCTTCCCTCAGTGTTCTCATCTTCACCAAAAACATCATTTTCCTCTGACAATGTGAAGCAAGGTGAAAACATACTAAAAATAACATATTACAAGGTAATAGTTATAGAATTAGAATATAAATAACAAAGCAATAACAAATTCTATTGCAACAATGCAAATCAGAACTTTCCATGCTAATTTTTAGTATTCACTAATGGACAGTGTGTACGTATTCTGCAGACAAGTGCTTCATCTATGGAAGCAAATACATTTTTCTTCACGTGCGTTATAGAAATAGCTACAACTTAATCAAATAGTCAGCTATTTTCAAGGAAATCTAAGCTTTATAGAATTGACTTTGGACATATTTCAGATATTATAGATATAGTTTATATGTGATTTAGTTATATCTCAAAGCTCTTTGAGGTGAACTATAAAAAATAGTCAAAATATTTAAGTTATAACCCACATCAGGAAACAATAGGTACAATATTAAATATAATAAAATACTTAAGTTATTTTTATAAAGGTGGTTGATTCAGAGTACAACCAATAAAGAAACGTTTGCTACTTCCTTCCACGTCCTCATCAGAATAATCTGATATGACAATGGAAGAGCACTGTGTGTTCTCTAATTTAAAAAATAAATGAGGACCATTTGAGGGGAGTTGGAACTGAAGATTTTATCAATTGTTCTATTTTTATGGAATATATCATTACAAGTCTGACTCTCCATCTTTGGGCATTAACCTAAAGAATATACCCAGACAAAATAGTTAATCACATAACAGATTTCAAAATATGTGATTTGTAAAATAAGATTTGTACTTTCAATTATTCTCAAAACACATCTTTATTTTAACTATTGGTAATGGATCAGTTTGATAAAATTAGTCAAAGTGAAAGTGTAGATATAGACAACATAAGTATGTTCTTGACAAGTAGTCTGTTATGAAAAGCAAAAATAAGAAGAGAAAGATGATGATGATGATGAAAGATAAAGAGGAAGATAAAAATTTAGAATGATTTTGGTATTATTGATGTTGAAAATTTTCTTTTTCATTATAAAAGTCAACAATTGAATTAAATTCTTAAGGGGAATTCTGACTTAAGGGATTTAGACCTTGAAACAGACCATCTTTACTATTTTCTGTTGAGAGGAAAATATTTGTATTTGTTATGATGGGAAATTTATACCTAATTACTGAAAAATATGATATTGAACTATTTACAAAAAAGTTAAAGGATGAAAAGAACATTCTGATCAGATAATTTGAGAGAATTTGATCTTGATTGATAAAAATTTCTAGCTATTGTAATTACAATGTTAGTGTTTTAACAGATTTTTCAGGAAAATTAATGCAATGGAAATTTTTACCGGTATTTTGGAACATACACAGATTTAGAAAGGGAACCAAGGATTGAGTTGGTAAAATAAAAATTCTAAATTGTCCTTAAGCATTTTCTCAGTAAGGTAGAAAGGGGTTGAATATCAGGAGGTTAGCTCTGCTGGTTACTCTTGTAGGAGGTTAGGCTGGGAGCTAGTTAAAAGAAACTGGTAAAGAGTTTTGATATTGAATTCAGTGAGCTCAAATGGATGTAGTCTGGGATATAAAGAATCCCCTTTTGTTAAATGATCCATTTATACATTAGTTCTATTTTAGCAAATCCCTGGGGAGACATAATAAATAGAATTTCAGGAATAGGCATCCATCCCTCTAAAGAGGACGAAATAGTTACTGGGGCAATGGATTGTTTTTCTCGGTAGATTTTTTAAATTAAAAAGTGTATATATATATATATATAAATATAAATATAAATAAAAATGTGCGTGCATGTGTGTACATAATACACACATATGTATGTATGTGTATATGGATAGATAGATAACATCTGGTTTCCTGATTCCAACCAGAGAAAATTCTTTCATTTGTAAAACATACAGAGATTGTCATATGACTGTGGCTTCAAGAGAAAGAAGTCATTCAATCATCCTTCAGGTAATTATGGCTCCAAATATCCTTTGATGTGGTGAATAATTTCAAATTCCAGGACTTCCCACTAATTTTCTATGGTGTATTAAAAAATACATTACTTACAAAACCAGTTAGTGAATTGCTCCTGGGTCTGATGGAGAGTGTGTCTGCCTACTTCATTCACCACAGTATTTCTGGCTCCTTGGCAGCCCATGTCAAAAGATGGGATGACCAGTTTTCTATCTTAACCTTAGAAACAGCACTTAGGGCATGTTTGGACCTGTCTAGATCTGTTGAGATGTGATTAGTAGGGAAGCTTCTCCAGAAGATAGTTGAGAAAAATGTTTTGAATTCTTTGCACTATAATAGAAAGTGACTTATAGTATTAGAGAAAAAACTTCATTCCAGCTCAGCCTAATTAAATTTCTGAGCTCACCATTTTAGTTAAATGTTTAGACTTGGCAGTTTCAGCATTACAGAATAAATTTGGGTAACATAATAAATTTAAAGAGAACATTCAAGCATATTTACTTTATGAAGAAGTTTATACAAATAACAACAAATATATTAAATATTCCATAAAATTGTCTCATGAGTCAAAGGCACTCTTTAGTTATTTGAACTAGTAAGTGAAGAAAGTAAATTTTAGATCCAGAATGGAAATATTGCATAGGAGGTGGAAGCAGCTATTTTATAAGCCTAGAAGGGAAAGAGAAAATAGGAGCAGAGAAAAAATGAAGTGGTAGAAAAGAGAACTTTAGGACTGAGGGGAAAAAGGGTTTTCCAAAGTATGCTATTGAAGGCAGTGGCAGGGAAAGGGGAGAGGCTTGACATAAGCAAGAGTGAGGTGCTAGCCAGGAGACTGCATTTTCTCGAAAGGCACTAGGGTGTCAAATCATCACTAAGGCAGCTCTGGAATCAGGTTGAGCCCTGGGCATGGTCTGGGACTTCGCTGTGATGGTTTTGTTTTAAGACAAGTAAATGATGAGTTTTTCTGTTCAGAATGGAAGAGAGAAGCAGTATATTATTGTGAACTGACAAGGGTTAAGACATTTAGTACCGTTTCTGGGAGGAATATTTGAAGAGAGTCATAGAAACCAAGAAAGAGTTAAATAAAAAGACGAACGCATCACTGTCAGTCTAGCTCAAGTGAGAAAACTGCTTTCCATTCTATATTTAAGCTGCTTTGACCTATTTTGAAATCTCCCAAATGCTCACCGCTTTTCTTTTTTCTCCATGGACCACAATCGTGAGGTCATACATGGTCTGCTTACCTCGTGAAAAAGAAACGTTTCAAACTTCCTTACCCCCCAAAAGTTTTTCCCCTTGGTTTCGTGCATCATATCAAACTAATGTGGCCAATGTGCAAATATAAAATGGGATCCTAAATGCTTTGTCTATCTCCAACACAGCCTGTTAATTGTATTGCTTCCTAAATAACCCGAATTTTCAATAGGGTAATTTAGGAAATGTTTCTAAATTTTTCTAAGGAGAAATACAAAGTTAGGGAAATTTTAAATGACGGGCAGGGAGGGGGGTTGGAGGCAATCTATGGGGACCATAGATTTTGAAGGAGTCCTTCTATTTGGCCTTAGAGAATATAAAATACATTCATGTGTTTATATCTGTGCAAATACAACCACACTATGATTAGCTATACTATAAATGCTATACCTGTACATTAGGGTTGTTTTTCTTTCCTAAAAAGCTAGAGAGAAAAGACAGGGCTGTAACTGTATAAATATTTCTCTCTGATGGCACAATGTATAAAAATAAAATGACACTTTCAAAATACTTTATCCCGAAAACTTTTCTATTTCTCAGGGAAGCTCTACTTAACTGCTTCCTTCGAGTTTGGTTTGTGATTTAGGGGACCATTTAGAGACAGCTCATATTTTCTAGACAGACTGTAGATATTTTAATGCCTTAATCAATTTTTGCCACTTTAGTTCCTCTACTAGGCTAGATTAATCTTCCCCTAGGTTCCCAACTTTCAAAGAAGATCACTTATCAAAATCATCTTTACAGGAAAAAATGAAGCTGCAATTAAAAAAAAAGCACACTCCTCTCTCTCAAGTCATATATCACAAATATTGTTCATTATGATATAAACAGCCTTAACATAAAGACTTAAAGTAAATATGTATTCTTTGATTCTAGAAACTGTATAGTTTGCTTTTCACTTTAAGTTAATTTATTTTTCTTCTTACTCCACTGCTGGATTATGTCACTGCTAAAGCAGAAGAGCTGTCATACCCAAACTGGTGATTTTGGGGAAAAAATGACATTTTAAAGCATTGTCCAAGAAAAAATAAAGTAGGGGAGAGCATGGAAGACCCTCTATTAATAAATCCCCAATATCCCATTTTGGGAATATTGTATTTAGTAGAACACTCTGTATCTTCTCCAGAATTTCATTTCCTCTGTGAACTTCTTGGAGCTCATGCGGTTTCAGCAGGGTGTATTTCCTCCTCTGGACAAGTCTTTCCTAAAGGGGACAATGAGACTTGGAAGAGAGGGGAAATCATTACTTTCTCTTCTGGGTCAAGGGCAGAGAAAACACATTGAACTGAATCCTTTTCCTCTCCCTCTCTCCAGAAGTTAAGAGTTCCAGAAATACTGATATTTTCATTGAAGCAACAGACCAAGGCATTTGACTCATTTTTAACTCCTGTGACGCCATTCCTCTTGGGTAACTCAATAAGGAATAAAACCACATTCTTAACTTGGACATAAACTAACACTTCTCCTCATGATGTCTATTTGATAAACATAGATGAAGATGGACAGAACTGCCAGTCCTGTCTTGTACCCCCAGGATCATTCTCAAAGAAATATTTTAGAACACTTGAAAATTTGACAAGTGCATCCATTTTCAAGGAATGATAGAAAACTTAGGCTACAGTACTAAATGTCTAAAGTACATTTAAAAGTATTTCTCTCGAGTTAAAATTTAGCATGGGACAATTTCTACACTTCTCTCCTTAAAAAAAAACCCACCAAACTATTGTGATATTTGCTGTCATTTCATTGATAAGTTTTGTTCCGGTCTATGTTTTTCTATAAACATTATCCATTAATTACTCAAAACTTTTGTGGTCATTTGTGGTTTTGATGAGCCTAAAAATCTATGCTAACTGTGGATGAGAGGAGGAAAACTGAACTGAACTGAACTGAAGGAATTTTGAGAGGTGGGCTCCTGGCTGGACCCCATTGTTAGCTTTTTGAAATCAGGCACATGGTCTCAGTGACCCCGTGTCTCCAGTTGCAAAATGAAGAGTCCAAGCTAAAGGCCTCTCTAGAGTTTCTTCCAACATATATGTTTGGAAGCCTTTGTTCAAAGTAGCAACTTTAAATGGGTGGGCCACAAGAGAATTGATATGACATTATAAATATGCCAATTCTTTGACTTATCAATGTCACTGGCTTACCTTGGGATATGCTTTTTAAATGTACGTGCATGCGGTTAGGTGACATATAAATTTTCTTTCCTTGCTTCTCTATACCCAGGACTGTGGTGCCCTGAAGTCAGCCAGGAAGGGCGGCTGGAGATCACCACCCAGAAAACAAAATCTGACTGAGAGGAGACCTTCTGAGTAGGATGCTGGTGCGGTTTCCTGCTCACGTCTAATTGAGGAGGCCCATTTGGAAGTCCGTTGATAAGTAAGGTAGAAATCTGATTCTTTCCATAGCACATTGCTAATGATAGGCTACGTGAACATGTTTTTCTTTGCGGCTCAGCAGTTTGTATAGACTCGCTCCTTATTTGTCTCTTGATAACCTCATCAATCTCATCCATGCCCTCCTGACCACAGTGCCTGATTGCAGTAATTCCATTTTCGGGGGGCTTTCAGGAGGACTCGGCTTTTGCATTTAGCTAGAGCTGCACGATGGATCGTTGCTTCCCGAGAGTGAGCCGCCAAGATCATATTATGCTTGCCTTGATTTCTTTGTAAAGGCTGCCTATAGAATTTCATATTGATTTTAAGCTGGCGCTGTTTCATTTTTAACTCCTTTGTAAGCCAGGAGTCCGGTTATGTTAGTGTCTCTTCCCTGTCATTCTGACATGTATTGGATATCTGCAGGTTTTGCTCTCTACTCTGGAGTAACTCTTTGGAGTAGAACTTGTTGCCTTTATTCTTTTATGCTATTGTTTTGTTTACAGAGCCTGGAGCAGTGTAACACAAGGTTGCAAGGCTAATACACAAGTTAAAACTAGCATATGAATGAGTAAGAAAAGTGCTATGAAAAGCAGAGAGGTAGGTAGACGATAGGTCTTGGTGCTGAAGACTCAGTGGCATTGGCAGACTTAACATTGTTCCAGAGAGTTTTCTAGAAGAACCGGGGCTTGCCAAGGGGCATGATGCAAGACCCAGTTGTCAGCTGAACAGAGAAAAATGGCTACAGGTGTGACGTATTGAAAAGATATCCCAGTTTCTCTGTTTATCTACTGGCTGTCCTCCAGAAGCTCAATTTGTGTCGTTTGGCATAAAGTCTGACCCGAAGCAATATAGATTTATAAGTGGCAGGAACACGAATAGCACAATCACTTTGTAGGGCCTTGGAATTTATAAAGCCTTTCAAATCCACTGTCTCCTGTGATCTTCGCAAAGGCCCTGTAACACAGGCAGGGTAGGTATTAACAGGTCCTCTTATGAGATAAGGAAACAGACCAAGAGAGCAGGCTCTAGTCGATCAGCAAGTATCTGATAGTACTGGGACCCAGTTTCAGTTTCCTAATAGCAAGCTAGTTGCTCCCCAATTCTGTGGCTATCTCAAGTAATACCCGTAGAAATAAAACCTGCATATTCTTTACATAGCCTTTCGACTTGCAATTTCTTATTTGTTTCCTTGCTTTTTGACTTTTAGATTTATCTCCAGCACTGCCGAGTTACATTTGTCACAAAGGAGAATGACAGAAATCAAGGTCTCCATGTTAAGCATATTATTCTTAACTGCGTAGAGAATTTTCCCACTGGATTGCCCTATTGTGTTTTAAATTTTATTTGAGCTCTATTTTCTCGTCTGTAAAGTGAAGGGGTGAGGCAATGTTCCCCTCATTCTGTGGTACTGTGATTAGAAGAATGGGAAGTGAAGGAAGAATCAGAGCTGCATGAGAATATGATTATCCCAGGATCACAAGTACAGTACATTATGCATGTTTTTAAACTGGGTATAGTATTTATATTCTAAAGTGCTTCCTTATGAATTACCTCCATCTTTCAGTGTACTGTTTAGTCTTATAGCAAACATCATCCTTACACAAATCCAAATCAATTTGTTTGCCCTCCATATAAGATACTTAAAATTTTCAAAATGTGTTTATGTCCAAAGACAAAATATTTGGTTTTATAGAATTCTCTCAGTTGATATGATGCAGGGTTTTGTGAGAGTGACGATAAATACCCACCAAACTACTTACATTTTTCCTTTTAGTCGCGTTTTTTCTAGAGTGCTTGAGCATTAGCTATCATTTTAAATTTAGTGATTCCATATTCTTTATTTAATACCTCACTGCTATATTTGAAACCAAACCATGTATTTCACATTTAAAGAACTAGTGAGCTTTGAACAGACTTATGTTGGATTCAATAACTCTTTTTTATTATATCAAATTTTAAGTTGGATAAATAGCCATTCTCTATTCTAATAATTACTCTTATTGCATATAGCTAAACTGGTCATAGAAATAATCTGCTAAGTTATCTCTTTGCTGATAGAGCTAGAAGAACTTTAAATATTCAGAGACTTAAAACAAAATAATATTCATAAAATATACTCTTTAAAGTCCTTGGGTAAACACTGATTCTTTCCTCAAAGATCCCGGGTTACATGTCCTGGGATTCAAATGAGGACTTTGAAAAGCAGCTACATCCACATCAATAAAACAACATCCAAAGCATAAAGCCTAGAGAAATAGATTTATGCAATAAAACTCTTTGTTAAATTTAATTTTTGTAGTGCTATTAGTAGAATCTCAGTAATAAGTTCATAATTTGACCTTTCATCTTCTTGTTTCTTTATGCATCTAAATAAATAGGAAATTAAATCGCAAGAGAGCTGGAGGCTTTATTTCTGTTTGTAGCTGCCAGTATTTCATGTACAGAAGTACAAATCCAGGCTACATAACTCTTTATCAACTGTTTTGCATGATTTCACCAGAGAATTTATTTACTGCAAAGTCTACCAGGCCACTCTTTCTTCTTAACACCTACACTGACTTTGTTCCCAAGGTGTTCTTATTTTTATTTTTTTTTTATGTGATGGCTTTTTATTCCTATAAGTTAGATTTTAAGATGGGCAATATCAAAATGGATGAAAGAGAAATACATTCCTTTAATACAGCACATTGTCGCTGTTACGTTAGCGTGTAACTATGATAGTAAAAACCCAAACCAGGAAAAAATCACCACTTAAAAGAAGAAAAAACATATGTATGTTACTCAACATGCAGTTTTATTAAGTGACTTGTAGAGTTCGGCGGTCTCCCCATGAATCTGGGCCACCTTCTGCAGACATTCTGGGTGATTTTAGGTTTCAGAAAGAACTGTTGACTAAGTCTCAGTGTGCTGAGATTTGCTTTGTTTCTAGAGGTGATTCATATTGAAACTTGGAAGATATACATTGACATAAAATAAAATGCTCAAAGAGTTGCCTGAAAGTTGAAACCACCCAGCCTCATGCAGCTGCAGTTGTGGTGACCCTATGACCAGGGTTTCTGTGAGGCTTATCCTCATTGAAGTCATTAAGAGAGTAATTGTTCCCAATTTTTATAGGCACATCAGCCGGGTTGCTACAGCAGCTTCAATTTTTCTGTTCTTCTTGCGCGTTTCTCTTCTGTGGTGCCTGCTCCAGGACCGTTGGAGGAAAAAGAAAGAAAGAAAGAAAGAAAAAACAAAAATATATATATGTAGGGAAGCAGAGTCCCAAAGGCAGAGCACACATTCTAACTCTGATGCTTCTGCTAGTGAATCCTCGAGTGGACTTAAAAGGAGCCAGCTGTGTGGGGCACATATTGATGACTTGGTTGGCAGTACTTCCCGCTGAGTGCCAAGCCACAGATGCACTCCCAATCAACTCCCACACCACTAGCTCAGGGAACCAGTCTGAAAAAAACACGAGCGTGGCACTGGGGCTGTGATGTCCAGAAACACCAGAGAAGAGGCCAAAGACAGCAAATCCCCAAGCGAAACAGAACTACAGTATCCTACAGAGATAAACCGGTGAGGAATTTGGGAGAAATAAAAACTAAGTCTGTGTGTGTGTGTGTGTGTGTGTGTGTGTGTGTGTGTGTGTGTGTAGAATGGATGTGATCATTGTATAGTGAAGGAAAAGCCAAAATAGTGGTCACAGTGTATTATATGCATATGTGAATTTACTCTGATGCATGTGTTAAACCTATACAGTTATGATGAAGCATTCTTTCAATAAAATTAATGAAAAAACACTATATTTCATCATTTTCAGGAAATGAGTTTGTTAGTTGTAAGATATATAGGGTTTGCCTTATGTGGTAGAGACCAGATATCTGTTGTTGAATGAACTGAATAGAATAAAAAAAAAAAAAATATATATATATATATATATACAATCCTTAATGAAAAACTCCAAATATTTTACAAAAACCGAAAATATTATGGACATTTTACACATTTCTTTTTAATCAACATTTTAAATAATAAAATCTCATTATATAGCAGCTATAGCTTGAAAGCTGATTTGAACTTACATTTTATTTGAGAATGTTGGATGCTATGTTCTGAGATCTGTCTCCTCTGATGTTGTCCTGTGAGGGTCTTCTCTCTCTATAAGACTAGGTATAATTGTTGAATTTATGCTTACATGTGTGTTTTATGTTTTATATATATATATATATATATATAACAAAAGTAGCTTACATTTTAATACAAAATATTGACTATATATGGATATATACCATTTATGAACTGGAAAATGTAATTTGCCATAAAGAAATATCTAAAGAGAAATTTTAAAATACAGAATATTACTGAATTTTAAAACTAAGTTAATGAGATTTTCATCTTTTAAAACTCAAAATAAAAATAGATTTTATTTTTATTATTTGACATGCTTAAATTGATTCAAACAGAATTTCATCCTTAGGAAAATGACTCTAAAGTCAAAATCAAGTAATTTTAAAAAGTAGAAAAATAAGGGGGCCTCTCTTTTAGTGTCACTGACTTAATTCAATGATTTTTAAAATATTATTTTCTTAAAAATCACACATATTTTCTTGATGCTTATGTTGTTAATTTGGGAAAGAGTAATCAGCTGAATTAGATAGAAATTCGCAAAGGATTGAAAAGTAAATGTAAGCATCATGGGTTATAGAAATCAAGATCAATGAACAAAATGATTATCTTTAAAACAAAACTTGACATCCATATTTAGTCTTTTTGTAGGACGTGAGAAATAAAATCTCTGAAATTAAAATTGCAGAGCGGAAGTTTCTAAGAGGAAGATGAGCTGTTTATAACATTCTGTGCTCTTTCTTGAAAGTGTCATAAGCAATTTGATTTCAAAGGCAGCCCATCAAACATGCTGTGAAGTTATAATCCCATTTTGCAGACAAGAAGTCTGTGTATTTGAGGGTGAATGCAAATAGTAAAACAAAGCCTTCGTTTCCATCAAATGTTTTCTGTGGCACACCTCACTTTTCAGAGTACAGTGCTGTGTAATAGTATTAATAAATGCTTCATAATTAACTGATCAATAGAAGATTATTAACCAAGATTCTTGTCCAGTGAGAGATTTACAACAGTACTGAAGAGAACAGAGCAAATATCTCCTATTGCAGGAGCCAATTTCACCAATAATTAGACCAGCAAGTTTTTTTTACGTAAAGATACGTGTCCCTTCTTCTGAACTCACCATTTTGGTCCCCATAACACCTTGCTCAATGCAATGCAGGCAGTCAGTGGGTTGCTATCAATCACTGATGATTTCCTGAGGGCCTGTTCTGAGGGGCACAGAATTGTGGTGAGTAGTACTGGGTGGAGGGGTGAGAAGAGAGAGAGTTAGTTTTTCATTTCATTTGTATGAATTTGGGCAAATAATTTTCTGACCTGCACTAGACCTTAGTTTGCTTTTCTGTACATTCAAAGTGTTAGGTTATTTCTATGAATCTTTCCAACTCTGATGGGCTTTGTTACTATTTAAAATATCTTTATTAGAGTGGGAGTAGGAGGGCATTCTGAATTGGGAGAACTCCTTCCAAAGAATTTTGTCTTTCTCAACTGTTTTCTTATTTTTAGTTTTATATTTTTAAAATGATATCTTCTGAATAAATAGATGGCGGCTATAAAATCAACCATAAAACAACCCAGTAAGGTGGTAATAAAATTTGAACCATTATTTCCAGGATCAGTAGCATTGTCAGAATGTACATATAACCATGAATGCTACTAACAACTGTTATGCTCAGGTGACCTTGGGGTGGGGAGAAAGGACACAGGCACTAAAAAACTAAGGGCTGAATTAAGTTAAAAGAAGGAAAAGTGACATAAAAGAATTTTCCAGGTCTCTGAGCCAGTCAACCTCAAAAAGCTACCATTTGGAAGAACTTTAGTTAGATTTAAGTATGATCCAACAGAAAAAATGGGGACCAAGGAATTGAGGGAGACACTTTCCAGCTTTGCTCCTGTCCTTTACATGAGGAGTGATGATGAAGATTCTCAATCTTGATATATTGAGCTCTTTATAGTGAAGTAGGTGAAATAACACTTTTTCCCTTAGTTGTATTTTTTTCATAAGACTAGTATTTTATAAAAGGTTTTAGTCTCTTTATATGGAAGAACTCCATACAACTAATATAAAAGAAATGAATTCATTTTCTACCACAAATGTTTATGAAATAAAATGAATGGTGTCACAGAGCAATTTGCTAAACTGTATTTTGTAAGTACAAATAGGAATTTTCCACATCACATGCAATTTAGTCTATCGAATTAGGCTGAACATTAACCATGAAGAACACAATACAGGAGCTGTAATTTAACGATCGCACTAGACAGCCGCCTCCCACATAGCAAGAGGTTATCATAATTATTTACATTTGGATGTAGAAAGAAGACAAAATGTGTCATCTTTTTGGTTGCTGCTTGCATTCAAAACGGAAATCATCTCTGAAGAGAGCAGCCAGCAAAATGAATTAATTAAAACTCATCAAGATTGATAGGGGAAACAGAAATTTATATTAAGTAAAGGATTTCTCTGATGCAAGAGAAGAGATTCTTAAGAGAAAATCTTAAGACATAAGCAAGGAAATCATGACTTTGACAAATCACTCACAGAGTAATGGAATGTACTGGAGAACCGCAGACTCCCAGCTTTCTATACCTGCTCTTCAGTCTTTTACATCCTGGACTTGAAAGATCTAACTTTCATAAATCTTTGCAATTGCCATTTATCTATGAAAGTAGTTTTCAAAATATTTTTCCTTATGAGGAAAAATACAACCTTAGTCCTTTACTTTAATGTTCTGCAGTGTGTAGCAGAAGTAAGAGACCTGAGATCCAGCTGTGGGATTTATATTTTGCCTAGTAACCCCAGACTGAAGGCATAACCTCATTTGGAAAATAAGGGCATTGGATTACTTCAATATTTCTAAAAGGATGTCTGTCCCTCAGAACACCAGATTGGAGACACTTTTGGAAGAAAAGGGAATTTATGGACAATTACATTTGGAAATTTCATTTATCACATGGATTCTAATTGGAGACTCCAAAGCAGAGTAAAGAATCTGAAGAGACATTGAAAATAAAAATCACTTAACCTTAAAGTTTAGCTCAAATTTTCCTAAGTATAATGGAACACACTTGGGAAAACCTGAAATAAATAATAACAATAATTGCTAGTATTTTCTGAACTTCAGAAATTATATGATTGTTCCTTTTTATTAAGTTTATCTTATGCTGTCAATTAAGAGAGGCTAAATTATACTGAGGTCAACAACCACTCCCAAATCCCGGCTCAGACAACAAAAGTTATTTCTTACTCATATGACATGTTCATTGAAGAGTGGCTCCAACCTCTGCTTCCTGCTGTCATTGAAGTTCCCAGTAGGCAGAGAAGCCACAATCCATAACATTACCAGTCACTGTGGTATTAGGAAAGAAAGTCCAGGGCAATTTGACTTTAAATTGCAATTGGGATTATGCAACTGAAAGTAAATAGTCATGTGTCCATTAACGACAGGGGTGCGTGTGAGAAATGTGTTATTAGGCAGTCATGTCTTTGTGTGAATGTGATGGAATGTATTTGCACAAGCCTATCAAGCCTAACTTACCACACACCAAGGCTCTATATGGGGACCGCTGTAGTGTCTGTAGTCTGTCGTTGACTGATCTGCTATTGGCTGAAATCTTGCGGTTCTGTCCATGGCTGTATGCTCAGTTTGTGGTTGGGAAGAGTAGAGTATTTGGTAAAAACACTAATGTTTTTATATAGTCTCTTTTGAAATAATTTTTTAAGGAACCTAAATCTAATGAATGGTAACTGTTTTGTTGTTCAGTGCTGGATTTTGTTGCATTCCAATAAAGAACATTGGACTTTATTCTGATAGGCCATATGATTGCTGGTGGATAATTTTTTTTTTAAAGGAAAAATACAGGCAGTAATGAAGTTGACTAGGCAGGCAGGCAGAAAGAAACAGGAGAAAGAATAACTTTATTTATTCGTATTTAGTTGTCCATCTTGGTTATTCTTCCTGACTTGGGATGCAAACTTGGGTCCTGGATGTATGTACACTTTGACCAGGGACAGCTGACCAAACTACTTGTGGATATATCTTATCCTTTTCAGGCTTGTTTTCAAGTTATTTTAGGGTACCATTCATCTTTTTTTTCCTAGGGTTAATTTAGCCCCATTCCTAAGATATGACTGTTAGGTGGCCTCTGTCAAATGCTCTGAGTGTTTAAGTATTCTTCTATTTTCTACTTGGTGCGAATTTCAATAATTCCTGGCCCTGCATAAACTCTGGAAGTTATTCAGTACCCAAGGACCCAGAAATTATCTTTTCCTCAGAAGTTATTCTTGTCTAGCTTCTTAGAATTTTATGCTATGCATACAAAGTTTTGTGTGAAGATAAAGATTCAAAAAGATTCCTCTATGTATTTTTGGAGTCCTGTGGCTATATAATTCTCTCCTGTAAATGCCTTGCAAACTGTAGCTACCTCTTCACTCAGGGAGGACCCCAGCCTCTGTCTAGATTTGTCCTCACAGTTTAGAAATTTTCTCTAGGCAGAGAGTCTGGCTAACTGAAAGTCTCATTTCTTTTGTTTTCTTTCTCGTTAGGTATCACAGTGCAGTGCTATCTGTTGTTTAAAGTATGAAAATAGTTATTTCTTATATTTTGTCCATTTTTCTAGTGGTTTATGGCAGGAGGTTAATTCAAAACCTTGTTACTCCCTTATGACTGGAGACATGTCTCTAAATCCAAATTTAGCTCTTGTTTTATAAACACTTTGTTTTTCAGCATGGCAGAGCATCATGTCTTAAAGGTCAACAAAACGGATTTCTTGTTTTTGTTTTCTTGTTTTTTTTTCTGAGAGAGCAGAAAGCTATAAACATGATAAACTCCAATACTATACTACCAGCTTCCTGAAATGTGACTCTGAGAGGCAATAGAAAAAGTATGTATTGACTTGGGTAATTGTCAAGATATGTAAACAAAGAGGCCATCTCTAGGGCAACCAGTTTATTTATCCCTGAAGCATTAAGACGTAGTAAGATTTTTTTACATTATTAGCGTGTCTATCTTGAAGTCATGAAGAAGTTAAAGTATTTTATCAAGGAAGTAGCATGAACTTTAGTCTAGAAAAATTGCAATACTTTTATTATACATGACTTTTCTTGGTAAACTAATGGTTTGAGTTCTTATTGTGAGATCAGGCATTTTCTTACACTAACTTTAGCAGTAATAAACTTAGAATTATCTGTAGTTTGTGGTAATTGCTGTATCCCAGTGCCTAGAAGAGTCTAGGCATTATAGAGGCTGCCTAATAGATATTAATTGGTGATGGGTGAATGGAAAATGATAAGAAAGGATGAGGTGTTGTTATGTAGTATAGAGCCTATCTTGGAAGGCATTATTCTACTGCCTTGAAATAGTGAGCTCTGAAAAAGCATCCATCATCTAGTAGAGCTTCCCAGAAGAATTGAGATGGTGATGTTGAAGATGACCATGACAATGATGACCATGATGTAATCATCAACTGATGCAGCCATTATAATGAATAATAATAACAATGAAATTTCCATTGTATGATTTACATGTACCAAAGCCTGTTCTCTGTACTGTTTAAAGATGTGTATCTAACTTATCCTCTAATACAACACTGTGAGGTGAATCCTATTATCCCGTTTTACAGTTGTGGGAATTGAGATGGAAATTGAGTTGGTAAATACAGATAAAATAACATGGAGATGATGATTGCTTGAGAATGGTGACCACCAAGTTAGTGGCAGAATCAGGTTGTAAATCTGCAGTCTGAGTGCAGTGCACCCACTTTCTCCCCAGGGTTATTGTGGTACTTCATCCATGGGTTCAAACATAGAAGAGCCTGGCTCACCTCCATTGAAAGGAAAATTCCTCTGGGCATTAATTTGTAAATCCAGTGGGTCACATGAAGAAATGTGAAGGTCATCTGCAGGAAGATGTCTCTCAAGCTAGCAATATTTGACATATTTTAGAGTTATGTGTTAAACCTGTCCCCCGCAAAAGAGCAAAAATGCCTGAAAGGGAAACGCTGGTCAAACATGAAAGCATTGAAAAAGTGAAGTTGATATGAAGAGAAGACACCCTGGTCTGAAAGATGAAACAGCCATTGTCAGTGGTAGGTGTCATTTTTATGGAAGTGCAGGATACAGGCCTTCTCAGGCTAATTCATTAAAAATGAATTATATTTTTTTTGCACCAAGGTCATGGTCACTGAGCAACTTTCTCAGGACATTCTTTTTCCATGTAATTACCTCTGTGGAGAGAAGATAATAGGGAATGTAAGCATATACCTCAATAGACATTAAACATCTGGTCACCTGGTTTAGATACCTAAAGACTTCAAAAATTTAGTTATTTTCAGTAGTCATTATAGAAAACAATGTACCTAGTAAACTGACAAGATGGAATCTCCAGTTCATCCTGGCAGCCTAGAAATTCCACCTTGGAAAATCGTTTCACCCTCCAGCAGCAATATACTGGCTTGAGCTGCTCACTATTCTTTAAACTTCTACTCTCAGTACTTTGCAAAGAGAAAATAATTATTACTTGGTTGTTACATTGTCTGCCAAGGAAAGACATACAATCTTGGTGATTTAAATGAATATTCAGATTTATAGCCTTAAGACCAACGTTTACTGAGCCCGATACTGTCCTAAGAGCTTTACATTCTTCATCTCAAAGACCCTCTGAAATGTAAGTCCTATTATTAGTCTCAGCTGCAGAAGACATTGAGGCAGAGTGAAATTTAACACTTCTAAGGTCACAGAATCGGTGGAACTCTAGTTACCTCCAAAGTCTATGCCTGTTCTCTAAGACTCTGCTAAGTCATCTTCCACAATAATATTCTTTTAGAATACAGATCTGAACACAGAACCCACATACTCATTTTCTTGTTTTCTAATCTTATTTTTTTTTGTCATTGGGACACCCAAGGTTAAAGGTTTACAAATGGAAGAAAACTATGCTCCCATGTTCTGTGAATCAAAATATTGCACAATCAGTTCTGTTTTCCTACCTTAAAGTCACTTATAGTCAGTTAAGAAATTCTTTTCCGATATTGGAATTTCAGTTGTAGTCTACCTCTATTATATTTATTTATCTGCACTAGTTGTAATGAATGATGAATTATTTTCCTTGTATTTCTTTTTTTCCTATAGTTTAGATTGTGGAGAAGAATAAAAAGGCTAAAGTTCCTTGACTCTAAGGGGAATTTACCAGAAATGAGGGTATGTGTAATCATTTCCAAATTGTATTTACGGATACCATTTTATTCTATTGATTGGAAACTGTACTCAGCAAAGGGAATCATACAAAGCAGATAAGGGAGAATGAGCCACTGAAGCAAAGCTTTGATGGAAGTTTCCTAACAGCAAAAAATGAGAAGGCTGTGCATCTCAGGGGAGTGGGGGTAGACCTGAGGCCTAAAACAGTGAGAACTGTGATGGAGTCAACTGGCCCAACCCAGTAATGACTAAATTAGAGTGTTCCATTTCTGGATAATGCAGGCTACATTTTGATCTTGATTTAAAATCCAATTAGTTCAGGATCATCATTTCTGTTAGTTCTAGCTTCTCTCCAGCGGCTTTGAGAATAGAGCGATAGATTAGTATTTTTGTGTTTGTTCTTTGCAGGCTGTCTTTGAAGACATGAAGACATTTAAAATCTATGACAACAGGTGCCCTCCCTCCCACTCTGACATATTTTCCTGATTACTCTTTCAGTTTATCCTCAGATTCTCACAGGTCATAGTAACCAATTAAATGCTACATTGATACACATTTGGCTTTTCCAATAAATAATGATAACTAACCATGAGACATTTGTCATTTGTCCTTGTAATCACTGTTTCTTTATACTTTTTTATATTTATTTTCAAGGCCTAGAGTGTGCCTTTATGCATTGGTATTATTTTTAATTCATCTTTTTTTTTTTTTTAACTAATATCATTAGGCAGGTCTTATATAATGAAGAGATAAACTTTCAAAGGAAAATAACAGATTTTAGACTTGCCAAATGTGAGAGCTGAAGATGTTTGGAAAACGAGCATTCGATTGTTTTCTGATGGAAATGGAAAGCAGACTTCAAGCAGCTCACTGAAATTGTTTGTTCACATGGTTGTATCAGTAAATAATTGAAGACAGAATGAGGTATTTTCAGTGGAAATGCAAGGATTTTGTAGTTCATGCTAATGAAATTATTCTGAATATAGTTTTACATTTTCTTATTGAATACATAAAAAATTCTGAAATGGTGGTATGACATATATAATAAAAATATGCTCTCCATAGTGAAACATCAAGAGTTACAGTCTGCAATAATTTTATGAAAGAAAGCAAGCATGCACTTTTCTTCTCTATGGGCTTGCTGAAGAAAATGTGAAGCATTGATTGAGAGTTATTAGTTAATTCACACTAGGGAACCATGCAGATGACTTAATTTTGAAAATTACAATGTAAACCAAACCAATGCCATAAAGAAGTTCAAGGACTCTATATCAAAATAATATTTTGTTCATTTACTTTGACAAGTGTGGTTCATATACTCAAGTATTACTTATGATTACATTGCATTTGAATTAACAGTGCTTTTCATCAAAATAATAAAATCTTATGATATAATAACTTACAGAGAAAGTTCATCACGTTTTTCTGATATAGATCTTTTAAACAATTTATATGTATTTCTGAGTGCATTATTGTATTAATATTACTCATCTTTGCCTCTTTCAGTCTCTCAATTTCTCTATTTCTGAAACACAATGTATTACAAATAAATGGAATGATTTTGCTGTCTTTGCATAAGTTCATAGATTATGATGATTATTAAAAATGATTTTGAGGTAGATAATTCATGCATTTCTTCATTCTCAGTCTGCTTCATTATATTTTCAAAAGTAATCATGGTATCTACAGTTGTGTAGCTTATGTCATATTGTGTCTGATTACTAAACAAATTAAATCCATTAAAACTATGAGTCTGGTAAATTTACGTAGTTCCACATTATGCATCAACCAAGAAATAGGAAGGTGGAAATGTTAGCATGTAGATACTGAAGAGGGTAAAGAAGTAAGGGTTCATTATTTTAAAAGATCTATTGACTTAAATGGACTCATTTTAAAGAGGTTCAACATTTTAATTATTTCTATCTTTAAAAAAAGAATATTGAAATGATATTGTTATCTTTATATTTAGTCTTTATTCTAGTTCTAAAATATTGAAATAGAATAAAAACTAGGTGCAAAAGCAATTATAAGTTATCTAGAAACAATTGTAAATTATATAGAGAGTAATACAGATTTATACATAATAAGTCATGATATGGCATAGCATGACATTTATTTAAAAGAGGCATTTTAAAAATAAACGATAAAGCAATATCAATTTATTTTTTAAAATTTAGTTATAATCCAAATGATTTAAAGATTACCAATCTTTCAGATGTCCTACTTTTGTTTATTTTATGAGAAAGAATTCAATAGTGTCCCATAAATTAAAATTAAACGTTCAGTTAGCTGTTACTTTTACCTAAGAACATTTAATATATGATATTTTGGTGGAGCATGTTGATATTAAAATTTTCATGAGCTGACAGTGTCCAGTTGAAACCCTAATCTTTTTAGGAGTTTTTGTTTGCTTTGAAGTTCTAAGACAGTAAAACTCAGACAGACTTTATGTATTCAAATTCTTTATGATTCTTTACTTCGCTCAAGGAGTCCCCCTCCTTCCATATTACTGTTCATAGTTTGGAGCAAGTGTTTCATAGTGATTTAAATAGTGATATTAGATAAGAATAATTAAAATATAATTTAACCATCATTTACATTTCAGTACTATTCATTTTGTTTTTGTTACAAAAGTTCACCGTAGTTTAATTCAAAGTGATGGAAAATATTATTTTAAACATTTGTAAAAATAATAACCTTTATAATCGGCTGTTCAAATTTTACTATAGTATAAAAGGTGAATAGAATGTAAAATAGGAAGCACAACTTGAATGGAAATGAATAAAAGGGAAGAGAATAGTCATTAAAAGTGTTTTGATATGACCAGGAATTTCACTGTGTGTGTTTATCTATATCTGTATCTGTATCTGTATCCATAACTATATCTATATCTATCTATATAGAGAGATACATAGGTGTATATGTATATATACATATCTATATTATATATAGATAAGTATATGTATATATACATATCTATATTATATATAGATAAATGTAATATATGTACGCATAATTAATCATTAACGTTAACAACACTGTGTTTATTTACGTGAAAGGCAGTATTACTAACTCCATTTAAAGAAGGAAACTGAGACGAATGCAAAGATTTTCAAGTTTTCTTAAGTCCTTGGTGCATAGTGGAGCAAGGAGAAAAACTGGGATAAATAAAATGGCTCTTACTAATGGTAAGAAACTACTCTTAGATGTTATTTTCATTGGATTGAAATATAAAAACAGCTCTTCCATACAGAATTTTTTTCAAGTGCAAAATGATCTAGAGAAGAATGAAAAACACATCCTTGGCTACAACTTATTGTGTTAGAATTGGAGAATTTCAAATCAATTGATTCGAAAGAAAATTATGTTTTTCAGGATTAATGATTTTTTAAAGGAATGCTAAAGACAGGAATGAAGGCCAGCAGGCAGGCAGGCAGGAAGAGAGAAGAGCAAGAAGCACCTTCTTCCATTTTATCTAGTTTATCCTGGCTGCTCACCACACCCCCACTCCACCCTGTAACCCCCCCACCCATCTCAGGACCTGAGCCCAGGTCCCTGGGATATATGTGGAACAGACTGAGGTGGTGAACTCAACTGCTGTTCTACTAGGGAGTGCCAGGATTAATTATTTTTAAGTAAAATATGACACAAATAAAAATAGAAAAATATTTTTCAAAATTGTTCAGTAGGTCATCGGCAAAGGGACAGTACTTTTTAGAAAACTATATGTATGAGAGCAGATGTTAGGTATATGATTGACTATGAGTTGGCTATATGCTCCCAATACAATTTGTGTTTTCCTTTTACTAGAAAGTAATGGATTGTGTTTTTCCTCTTGTGGAGTTTCTTTTTCTGGAGAAAAGTGTGTTTATTTGGGGTGGAATTAGGGTAGTGATGTCTTGGAGCCTCAACAAATGTAGGAAATAGTCACATGTCTTCAGAGTAGGAGCAAGTTGGCATGGATGGAACCAGCGAGCCTCATGAGGACAATGGGGAAACCCTCAGAACTCATGCTTTATGGCTAGATGTATTATTTAAGTCTCACAACATTCAAGCATTTTATTTAAATTGTTCCCTATTCCTTCATGTATTGTGAAGACATACATCAAATAAATTTCTCCAAGAAATTACAAGACCATTAATTCTCCAACTGAAATTTGGATTCAAGAGGGAATTAAATGTCACAATATATTTACTAAAAGTAAAACATTTGTTTTTTCACCTAAAAATTTGTACAAGTAATCAAGTGGTAATCAACTATCATCGTGTTAAGATTACCAAGGAAGTTCAATTCTAAGAAGCTTAATTTTAGGCAGAGTTCCTCCATGAGCAAAAGCACATGATTAACCAGTCATATTAACTTAAAAGCTATCATGTATAATGCTGTCTAGTTCAGGCAAAATCATAATGATCTGGATTGGCTCCACGAGGCTAATTGTGACACCTATCAAAAAGCTAAATATTTCCTAATACACATACACTTTATATAATATTTCATTATTTTTATTAGGGATTAGAAATGAGCACACTTACATATGATTACTAATAATTTTTGAGGAAAACATCCCTTATATGCCAAAAAAATGAAAAAATATTTTCATACAAATGCTTATCAAAGCATTTTTTGTTTCTAGTGGATGAGGGATGACCCAGAATACCTCTCAGTTCCCTCACAAATTTTTTATGCTTCTGATGAAAGAGGAGCATCATTCATTACCAACCCATCATGGCTTTGTTAGGAAGCAAATGAGTAGACGCTTCTGGGTTATTTTACACATCATGAGTGCATTGGTATTGCTAGTTTCTCCCAGAGAGTCACAAAGATAGGAGATGACTGTGAAAAGAAAAGTGCTAGTCCCTGAGGATTAGAATCTTTGTATCTGTCAGAAAGTTAAATGTGTCTTTGCTGAAGGCAACTGTTCACTTAGACTTTGAAAACATGAAAGCCCTTCTGATGGATTAAAAAAATCGTACACACACATTGCAAAATGTCAAGGGTGTGTACAAATCAAGGACATATATATTGCTTGCTTGAACTTCAATGAAGAAATGGTTAGGAAAAAATTAGATTTCCTAACAGCATTTGGTATGTTATTTTCTCCCAGTTTATTGGCTATACTGGTCTGACTGAACTCAATATTCTCACATTAATTTTGGCTGAGATGCTTACTTGTTGCCCTGGGAAGATGTGAGAAGTAGAGTAGATAGCAACTTCTGGGTCAGGGGAATCAATGAGTGGCAGGGCCCGAAGGGAATGGGTGATTTTCATGTAAGATAAGGTGATGGCTATATAGAATAATACATTTTTCAGTCATACTGTGAGTTCATCAACAGTTAGAGAGTCACCTAGGGCTAGTTTAAAATCTATTAAGGCTCACTTAATTCACTTTCATAAGCAAGGTAATATACATTTAATGTAAGTTTCACTTATCATCTGCAAAGGATATAAAAGCACGTATTTAATATTGCTTCCTGTAGTTTAGAACTACTGTCTATCAGTTTAGTTTTCAGAATTGAAGGGTTCTGAGAAAGAAGGAACTTCATGGAAACAATGGTCATTCCGAGATTCAAAGTTAGAACAATGTGTTTGGCTATCCAGGGTGGTCCTGGCTTAAATATTTTGTCAAGAAGGGGCACCATGAGTGAAGATGGCTGATGGCTCATTTAATACAGTCGTATGAATTCCTGAGTGACGGTAAGCTCTGGCCTGATGGGCTTTGCAGACCCATTCTCGTATGCTGCATGCATTGGAGAACAATGAATGCTGTGCATGAAGAGAATGGTAACATTAGAGCTCATATTTATAACACATCTTCCATTGAAGGCATGAAGTTAGGTCAGCAACTACATCGCTGCAGTTGTGAGATGATATGTAAATTAATGCTTCAGTGTTCAATTGTCTTCATTTGTTAAAAACAATTTTTTCTTACAGGGTAGATATTTTTCTTATAGGGTAGATATGAGCAACTGATGATAGATATTAAATGAACAGTACAGTGCCTGGCATTTATTATGTGCTCATGAAATAGTTGCTAATCGTAGGCACTGGTTATTGCTGGATATTATAGACAAGTGGTATGCTGGGATAAAAATACCAATTTTTTTTTCTTCCCACCTGAACCCAAGTTCACAGTTTTCAGAGCCTACACCTTAGCCACCTTAACTGCCTAGCTGCCAAGGCGGCAGGGTGAAAAATATCCATTACTTAGGACCAGAAGTCCCCGATACAAGTCCAGACTCTAAGAGAATTTAGACAATACTTTAGAGATATTTAGTGCATTTCAGTACATCAAACATTTTTAAAATGACATGTCACTTAATCATTCTCACCGCAGTTTCTCATCTGTGACACTGAAGAAACAGAACGATCTGCCACACTTACTTTACATATTTGTTGTAATTTTGAAATGCAATGATCACTCTGTAAGCAGTGTAAATGGTGCTGAATAATATACATGTTATCTCTGCCATTATAAAGAGGTAGTACTGAACTTGGGTTCCTAGGAGCACACATCTAGGCAAAGGTGAAGGCTTAATGGCTTTACCTAAAACAAATTAAGTGGACGTTCTGATGATACCAACATGTAAACAAGAGCTAATGAATTTAAGTCGGAATGGTGACCTTTTCATATAGTGTTAAGTGATTGCATCTAAGTGAATTAATTTTTATTTACTAAGCATTTAAATAAATTAAATGTTTTTATTAAGCACTTATAATAAACTTGACCCAAGATGATAGGCTTTAAGAGAGCAGAAACTCATTCTGTCTTTCTATCTGTCATCTATCTCAGTGTCCAGCTTTGAATAAATGAACAATTCTGTGTTGGTGTTGCTGGGGGATGCAATCAGGTCTCAATACTGCCTCTCCACAGTTTCAAACATTTATTGAGAATCTATTATATAAAGGTATTTGCCAGACTAGGGAAATAGGCAAGCAAGAAATAAATCCTTGCATTAACAAGCTTGCAGTCCAGAGAGAGGTTTACTAGCAAAGCACAAGTTACTTAGGTTAGACTAGTTCTGTGCAAAACATCTGTAGAAAACCACAAGGTTATATATACTGAAGTGATATAGCAGATATTGTAAGAATTTAGAGATTCAAAGTCTATTTCCTTTATAGGTCTAGCAATATATTTTACAATATCAGTAGCCAGGTAAAAATCATCTCATGCTTGTCTATGGAAAAATGAAAGAATAAATATAAAATCTCTGTAAGGGAATCCTTTGTTGGGTCAGAGTTATTTGGGGTCAGGTATCTGATCCCAAGTTGGTGTTCAGCTGGCCCCCCAGGAACAAATCTCTTCCATTGTGCCTCTGGTTCCAAACATTCATACATCATATGCATTTATAGTTTAAAATTATTGGTAATAATATTTAATGCCAAGAACATGGAAGAACAAGATATTCATATTTTCTAATTAAAAAATCCCAACTTTCTGACTACTGGAGATTTTCAACCAGCATAGGAGATTTTAGCTTCTTTTTTAATAAGTCAATCCAAACTAGTTTTATACCTGTCTCTCTGTCTCTTCTCTTATCTTTATTCTCTCTGACTTCAGTATCCTCTCTTGCTTGAATTTCTCATCTCCAATATCCTAGTCCTCTATTCTCTCTGAACTGCCTGCTCCCCTTGCTTATACCCTAAATGATTTACTGCCTTCAAGGTGTCAGCGCGATTTAAATCTAAACTTTGGAAATCGCATTCCTTCAAAACTGGACAGCACATTTAACTACCTCACATTTCCACCTTCCCCCTCGGCATTTAATTCATCATCAAGTCCTATTGGTGCAATGTCAAAAATACCTCTGTGTCCATTCATTGCCTCCTTCTCTCCTTGCCTCACCTATGGCTAAAACATCAGTTATCACTTAGATGCTATAAAACTTCTAACTATAGTTTAATCAACCAGTAACAAACTAATAAAAATACAGCTATGTAGGCATATTAATTTTTCTCTTAAAGAAATATTAAATATAATGTTAATTTACATTAAAATATTATCAGGATATTTAAAAATTATTTAGATTATAATTATATGTCATGAAGAATCAAATGATCTGAATTTTACTATCTATCATGTTATGTAAAAACAGTGTCACATTTAGTCTCTTGACTCCTAGATGACCCTCTTTCAGCCAAAAAGGAAAAAAAATATGAATTTGCCTTCATAATAGGATTCTGATGATCAGATAAGTTATAATGAGTATAAATGAGAAGTACAATGAGCATAGTGTATAAAGTTACTTTGAGCACTAGATAATTCTATAGATATAAAATAGTTAGATGATTAAGAAGAAAAATCTATTGAAGGCAATTGCTAAGTTTTGGCTATGTATGTCAGAGAAATAAAGGCAAAAAGTACCTTCAAGATGAATATCTATTAATTCTGCCTTTAAACAGAAAGCTACTCAAGTTGATTACAGGAAGAGCAACAGAATAAATATGAAGCAGACTATGAATCAACCTGGAAACTGAGACATATTTCCTCCACCAGGGTATTCTAACCTGCAGCTTTTATGACAATCAGATAGTCCTAGGAGGCTTTTCTCTGATCATCACGGCTTCTTAAGTCATCAGTAAGGACACACTGCCTAGAAATTTCAAGATATGTGTATTTGCTAATATTTGTCCACAGTCACTTCCTATTTTTCATGAAATTGAAGAGTTTTATAGGCAATAATAATGCAAATCACTCTTTGAGAACACAGTTCATGTAGGTAAATATATCTATACCAATACTAATACCTATGTCATCTACATAATTTCATTATTACAAGGCAAGGCAGAAGGTAAGTCTGAGATTTAATATGTTAAAGAAAGATTTGGACATTTTGAGAGTGTTTTGTACCAGTGGATAAGTACTTTAGCCTAAATATAGAGCAATGGAAAAAGTTCGATAGATTATATAAATCTTAGAGGCATGCACCAAAAAAAAAAAAAAAAAAGTGACTGGAGATGATAGATTTAAAAATGGACTCAATTATTCAGTGATTTGATGGTCTCGGAATAAAAAAAATCAGAAGGATAGATAAAGGAATACAGTCATTGGAGGAATCCAATTTGGTGTTTAAACGTGGCTTGAAAACCTCAGAGGAGCAGATTGCAATTATAATTAGGGATAATGTTTCACTTCGTTTTAAAAATGAGTCATTGGAAATTTGGTGAAAAAAACCTACTTCATCTGCTTCGTCTTCCCATCAGCTCAGGAATTAGATCCCTAAAGAAAATGTTAAAAATATTTCTAACATTCCTTTTTGCTGTATTCATTTATTTTTTAACAATTTATGCAATATGAAGATAATGAATTTTTTTAGCTCTAAGTCATAATGTTAGGTTTGTAACTACAATATAAAGTCACAAATCAAAGTTGATAGCAGAACTGTGGGTCATATACTGAGGGCATAGAAGGCCCAGGCAAATATAATACCTTCACAGGCCTATTTTACTAAATGCATTTTTAAATAAAAATAATTGATTTTTAATGAAAACAATGCATGTTATGATTAAAATATTAAACATTAAAGCATATACACACATACGATTCTTGCCTGAGCCCAAGTCCTATTCCTTAGAGAGAATAATTGTTAATAATTTCCACATTTACATAGCATGTTTAAAAATTCTGCTTTTTATACTCCTTTGCTTCCTGGCCTTTCTTATGCTTAATTGTATATTTCAGAAACCTTTCCATATTAGCACAAAACTTACATAACTTCTTTTCAGCTACTCATTTTCTATCACATGGTAGAGTTAAAATTGTCTTATAATACAATGTTACTGCATCTCCTTGTCTTATGACTGCAAACAATAATGCAATATGCATATGTACATATCTTTGTCCTAGTTTTCTATTGGTTAAATTCCCAAAATGAAAATTCTGGGTCAAAACCATGGATGCATTGCAAATTTAGATTGATAATGCCAAATTTGCACTTTTTGCATGTATTCACAACTTCTTGTCATTTCCAGTACACTCTTGCCAACACTGGGTATTAGAAAACTGAAATTCTCCCAAAAGTGTTAAATTCTTTCATAAATGTTAAATTACATCTTGCTGAGTGTGTTCCTTTAAATATGAAAAAGAATGTTCATGGTATTTATATGCTTGTTAACCATTTACATTCTCTGTGATTTGTCTCTTTTTTTGGATTCTTTTTTCTTTTTCTCAATGCTTTGAAATGAGTTATAATGTATTAATAGATTTTTGCTTTTGCTAAGTATATTGGGAATATGTTTTTGCTGGTTTATAATTTATGCTTTACTTGGTTTGCAATGTTTTAATATAAAGGAGAATTTTTAAAAATTTAAAATTTTTATTTTAATGTAATGGCTAGGCAAGAATGAAGATGAATAGGCAGGCAGACAAGAAGAGAGAGGAGGAAGAAACATTTATTTATTTTACTTTATTATTCATCTTGGTTATTCGCCCTGGTCCTGGGTCTTGAAACTTTGTGTCCTTGGGATGTAGATGGACTACATCCTGTGACCTCATACACTATGCAGTTAAATTTATAAACTTTTGAGTTTTCTTTTATATTCTAAGAATATAAAGATATCTTCATATAATTTCACATACTATCTTATGTTAGCATTTTTTTATTTCAATATTTGATATGAAACCTGAACAGGTTTATGGAGGTATGATTGACATAAGACAAACTGCACATATTTAAAGTGGGCAATTTGATAAGTTGACACATGTTTATGTACCTGTTACATCATCACCACATTCAAGATGATGGGCACATTCATTACTCTGAAAAGTTTTCTCTTGCCCCTTTTCATTCTTTTTTCTTGTCACCACCTACATCATCCCCAGGCAATCACTAATCTTTATTCTGTCACTTTAGATTGGTTTACATATTTTAGAATTTTATAGAAATAGAACAATTAGCATATACTTTTTTGATCTGGCTTCTCTCACTCAACATAACTATATGGTGATTCATCCATATAGTTGTGTGTATCACAAAATTGACATGTTCTGGAGAAGAATCAGAATTTATAAATACAACTACATAAATAGTTTAGATCTCCTACATATTAAAAACATCACAAGACAAAAAATATGCATTGACTATCAGTGTATCATATTACCAATATGTTGGGCAAAGGCAAAAATCTATTGACAGATTCTGAATTACTTCAAATCAGCAAGAAAAGAAAAAGACCTTTTTTAAACCCTTTTATCAATAATTCATTCTTTAATTGTTGAGTGGTATTCCATTGTATGGATATACAGCGATTTGTTTATCCATTTAGTTATTGATGGGCGTGCAAGATTTTTCTAGTTACTGAATAACAAACAGCCATGACACATATTTGTGCGTAAGTCTTTGTATGGCTATATGTTTGCTTTTTTTGAGGTTTTTTTGGCACCTAGTTAGGTCAGTATGTGTGTGTTTAATTTATTGAAGAAGCTATCAGATTGTTTTCCAAAGTAATTGTGCCAGTTTATTGTCCTACCAGCAACATATGACAGTTCCAGTTGTTTGCATCCTCACCCTTACTTAATATGGTAAACTTAAAGAATTTTGCTACTCTAATGATGTATAGAAGTTATCTTATTGTAGTTTTAATTTTTATTTCTCTAATGACTAATAATATTGAGCAAATTTTCATTTGCTTATTTTTCATTTGTTTAACTTTGGTGAAATGTTAGCCCACATTTTTTGGATTTGTTTTGTCAGGACACATTACTGAGTTTTGCAAGCTGTCTATGTTTTCTGGACACAAATTTTTATCATATATACGCTCTATAAATATTTCATTTCAGTATGTTTTATATATGAATTGAAGTTCATTCTTTTGATATGTATCTAGCTATCCCCACACCACTTTTGAAAAGACTATCCTTTACTAAAGTCTTTGCTTATCAGATATTAGCTTCCATGTTTTTGCATGAATCTTTTTATAGAGTTTCTATACAGTTTTACATTTCATCCAACTTTACCTTAATATGACAGTATTATAATAAATCTTGTGATGAGGTACTATTAGGTCTTTAACTTTCTTCATGTTTTTCAAAGTTGTTTATATATTCTGGGTCCTTTGCATTACTGTTTGGATGTTGGAAATAACTAGTCAATTTCTACAAAAAGTCACTGAGGTTTGAGTGAGATTGCATTGAACCTATAGACCAATTTGGGAAGAACAGATATCTTTACAATATTGAGTTTTAGAACTCAAGATAGCTTAAGAGAGTTTCACAAAATTTTAACTTAAAAAATGTAGATCACTGTATTGGGAAGTGTAAGGAAGAGTGCAGCTCCTGTGACAATTACCCTTATACTTAAAATTGCATAGAAGAGTGTTTAATGAAATCAAAAGGAACAATACATAGAGATGGCTGCCTTGGGGGAAGCTGTATTCTTATTCTCCTCTCTCCCTCTGTTGTCTTCCTGGAATTCCCTGAGGACTACACTAAACATGGAGGAGCAACAAGCTAAGATTATCTATTAGAATGACTATAGCTTTTCTTTTCCTTTATCTTTTTTCTTTTTTGGGTGGAGGTTTTATATTATTGAATAAAGATAAATCAATTATTAGCAGATTCAGTACTTTATTACTCGTCCATGGACAACTTGCATTATTTATTCAGTACCGTATTAAAACATGCATTGAAAGATCGATTAATACTCCAATCTTCCTAACTATTTAAATAAAAATTACGAAGTGTTTGAGGCCCTATGTTGAATATAAAGTGTGTTAAAGTATTATTTCCATTTTCTATAAAACAAGAACAGATCATTGTTTAATTGACAAACATAAAATACATTGCATTATCTGTTTTGTTGATGCTATAAATCCAATACCAATTGTTCAGTTACATCAGATATGAGCATTTGACTAAGAGTATTTCAATGGTCATGTGGGGGAAAAAGGTCTGCTCACCACTTCCAGCAGCCATGCAGCAAAGTCATAAAAACATTTTGTGACTTGAGTTTGCTGGAATGTTGCCAGCAGACAAAGAGTTTCCCGTGCTTGAAACCCGCTCTCCTAATTTACATCCCTTTCTACCCGCATTTGCTCTAGCCTATATAAGTGTGCTCTAACCAGAAGCCTGTGCTCAGCAATTTGAGGAAGAATCCCAGCTGAGACCACACATGTAATAGATCTGCCTAAAATACTTCCAAAAGAGTGCCCGCTTGGTTTTTCCCAGAGAGCTGTAGCATTCATACCATCTGTAAGCCGGTTTGACAATAAGAGACAGAGACAAAGGAGTCAGATGGGGTCTAAGTGAGACTCCATTGTCCCAAGTGCAGGCTGGGAAAACATCTTTCAGAGAGGAGAGTAGAGCAATCCAACAGAAGCTGTGAGAGAGAGGTTTTTTAAGGGGAAGTCTCTGGCAAGTGCGGTGATGGCAGGAGTGCAATCCTGATAAGACCACCTGGCATGCTATTGATAGGAGTGTAGGGAGTCAGGATGTCTTAACAGGAGGGTCTGTCCTTGACTTCGATAAACAGGAGGAGTTGAACAACATCTGGTCTTGTTTCAAACTGCAAAACATTACATTTTTCATGCTTGGCTGGAAAGTGACAATTTTCAGTTTTTTGTTTTCCTTTGTCTCCTGTCTCACCATCTTCTCATTTCTGGGATGGACAAAACTTTATCATTTTTTATTATTTTTAGTTGTTCAATATTAAATTTGGGACTTCTCCATCAGTAATCATGAACGCCATTTGCTAATATGTCATTTTTCTTTTTTATATTCTCCTTTTATACTTCTGCTGTGAAAGACTGAAAATTTTCCTCTTCACGTATCATCTAGGATTATTAAAACAACCTACATGTTCTTTGTAGTTTTGTAAGAATTGAATTGATTTATGAAACTGTCTGAGGCACATGTTTTTGGTGATGCATGAATGAAAATTTTCTGTTTCTTCTGTAATAATTGATTTGCTTAACTTGTTGTTACCTCTCTTTTATAGGTTTCAAATAATCATCTGTTTTACAGAGGAAATTATTATTATTTTAAATGCAAGGGGCAGACAGAAATGAAGGCAAGCTGTCAGATAAGCAGGAAGAGTGAGAAGGAAGAAACATTTATTTATTTTATTTAGTTATTTTAGTTGTTCCCCTGGCCCTAGGTCTCAAACCCACGTCCTTGTGGGCTATGTCCAGAGCCTTATCCGCTAGGCCGCTGGGATGCACGTTGAGTAAAATTTACATTTTCAGTATATTTTAATTTTACCTAGTGTCAATTCATTTACTTATTGAAAAATTGCATTATAATTTTCAAGTGTGCATTATAATAAATTAACATCTTTATACATTACATTAAGTTCAGCACTAAAAGTCCTAGTCTATCCTTTGCCATATAGTTGACACTTTTCTGAGATGGTGACTAATAAAGCACATTTAAAACAGGAGATACTTAAACTTAATTTTGTGACCTCCCTAAAGTTAGATTCTATTCAGTCCTAAATTGAAAAGCAATAAAATTAGTAAATACATCTTATAAATTGGCTCACAACTCTTAAATTACATTCTTTGAAACTTTTCATTGGGTGTTTACTTTTCAAAGTTTTTATTTCAAAGATAAAATGGTTAAACATTGCATTAAATGCATTATATAGAAAAAGATATTTCCTTGATTCTAAGATAAACTTGCTGAACATTGCAATATTTTTGAAATTATGAAAATATTTTATGGAATTATTAACTGGCAGATAGCTTCTTAGTGATGTATAAAGTAATATATCTTTTCATTATTAGCATTGTTGCTTCAATAAAATATGATCTAGCATATTAGAAACAAGTATAATCTTATGTTAAAATTAAGTTCACTGCTTAAATAAAAATCATGTATTATTCATGATCTGTTTGTTCCTAATATGGGGAATAATTTACTGAGAACTTTTGCTATATGAAATTATATTTTGATGATTTCATTTAATCAAACTACTCTGAATTCTTGAAATAACTTACAAGAGAGTATTGCATACTAGATGGAATACTCTACTGAGAATCAGGATGCATTATATGTATGATTGTAGACAGTTTTTAATACTATCGATCTATTTTAAGTGGAAAATTACAAAATTGTACTAGATAACTAGTTCCTTCAGTAGTTTTAGAAAAGCTAATAGTATGTTGACTCATTGGTTCTATGAAGTGTAGGATAACTTCATGTTTGCCATTAACAGAGAAGGTTGTGGGTATTTCAGAAAAGGAAGCTTCAAGTCTGTTCTTGGTATTACAGCCCTTCTTGTTAACGGGGCTTAGAAATTGCGTGAATGCCAGGATGAATGGCCTGTTTAAAACAGGTGGAAAACCTTTTTTCGTGAGTTTAGAGATCCTTTAATGGGAAACAGAGCAGCTTCTTCCAAACCATTATTGCATATTCTGCTTGGAGCCAAAGTTGCTTTAAGATGGGCACTCAACCCACTCTTTTATCAGTATTAGCTATGACATGTTCAACTTATCTCACTCTAAACTTCTTTCTTTTTTCCCCCTTCATCCATAGATCAACACACAAACTTCCTACTCATGGCAATTGAACAAAGCAGAGTGACTCAAGGAAAAAGAATGACATAAGCAAGAATCAAGTCATAGGAGACTGGAGAACCAGAGCAAATCATGCCAGCAGACACCTCAGTAATTGTGAATAAGCTCTGAAGGTCCTAGTTGAGTGATAAAACCACCTCTGGCCAACCCCCACTCTGAAAACCTTATGACAGTCTCCGAACAGCTGGGATTTACCAAGATAGAGTGTTATGAAGATATTGGTGCTTTCTTTTAAGTTCTGAAAAATTTAGAACTCAATTTTTCTTATGGGTTTACCTCTTTAAAACTTTAATTTTTAGTGATTCATTTAATAAAATGGTAACTTCTTTTTGTTTCTTGGTTCCTTTCTCTAGAAATAAGGGATTGATCATGACAATATTTCTCATGATGAAGAACTGGATAACAAGATAGATCTTTTTTCAACCCCATTCAAATGCATTTGTCTCCTCATTTCAAATCAGTGACTTTTTATCACATATATAATTAATGTAAATCACTAGAATAGGTATTCAAGAGAGACAGCAATAATGAATAAGACATAGGCACTGGCCTCAAAGTGATTAAAAGTCAAGTACTCAAATCAATAGAACACAGGGTAGAAGAAGAACTGTGCCCTAAGTGTATTCAACATCCTACAAGGATCCTGATAATCTTGTCTGAGGACATCCTCATATGGATCATTTGAAAATGTGGCATTTGTATGGCATCTATAGTTGACACTGTTGGTGCTCTGCCCAGATTCCCGTAGATTTGTGACAATGTCTTTGCACTCCTTCCCCAGTTTGTTTTTTGGCTTCTTTGAAATGTGAAAGCTCATAGGAGTTATGTCTGCCCAATCCTTGTCCTGTTCTTTGCCAATGGTACTTGGAGAAGACTTTTCAAATCAGTGCAAACTGAATACAAACTCCAAATGCAATTCTCCCTACAGGATCAGGATCAGGATAGATATTTTCTAAAATGACTCACTACCTGACTTCACCCCTTTCCCTGGCTCACTTCCCCAGTCACGTAATGACTTTACTTGGGAGCAGAGGTCTTCGAAAGCACCCTCACAGTGCTCGTTTCAAGTTCTGATTCTAGGAAAACTCAGACTTAAGAAAAGGCATAAAGAATTTCAGATATGGACAGGAGAACAAAGTCTTGTAGGAGATGAAAGTTGAGGTTTATTTGAAAAGGAATGGATAGCCCAGTTTAGTTTAGGGTGGGCAATGGTGGGAGAGAAAACTAGACAACCTATCTGGAGCCATTATTAGAACATGAGGCTATCTAGAAACTGGATTAAGAAACTAAACAGATTTATTATGAAGTGATCATATTTTTAAAGAAATCCTAAAACTCAAATCCTAAAGACAATAATTGAAGGGATTAATAGGCTAACTGTATCACATGAATAAATATACAGTTCATTAATTTCAGCAAAATGAGGTTAGTTCAAGCCAAAATCATTCATCCAAAAAGGCATTTGTTTCTAACAGTGTCATAGCTGATTGCAATGCTCACATCAGTCACGATGTAGGCATCTTTAAATTGACTTCTCTGAAATGACGTGGGCATAGTCTCCTTTTCTGTGACTTGTGAACTTAAAACTGAAATATCCCTTTTAGGATGTGAAGCTGTGATTTTAGTTTTATTTTTAAAGGGGAATGCTGGAACTCCCTTTGCTTCTCTTGTTTTGGTATTTCTTTTTCATAAGAATGTATCCTTTAGCCCTTTCTAATATCACTGAAAATAAAATTATTGCATCAATGGCACCTTAACTAGACATTATTTTCTGTGAGTTTTTTAATCATTATTTCATCACTAAGTTTTTCCGTTTCTCACTTGAGTTTGAGGATTGGTATTTAAAAAATGGCTTTGATCACATGCACCCTGCAAGTTTTTACAAACAGGGAGTGATAGTACATATTCTTTTATCAGGGAGATGTGTGTAATTCAAAGTGAATATTAAGAATGTCAGATTTGGGGAGTGAATGAGAATATGTGTTATATCTTTTCATGTTACCATTTGATAAGATAGATGAGCTTACATCATCATCACAACAATACATACATCAGTAACATTACACAATACTTGAGTTTAGAATGTTAGCAGCAAGTCTGTGAAAATTATTAGAAGGTGATAACACTAGTACAAATTACTGCTGAGGCATAATGGGGATGGGAAGAATATAATAATCACAACTGACAGATTTTCTATGTATTATGCACCTCCTCTCTCAGTTTCAGCCTTCAAAGAACCTCATAGAAAATTCAAGGATCTTGTGACCAGTGATGAACTTAAAATCTGGTACCTGGTACTGGAGATTTCTTGGCATTACCACACATTGTGATTGATATTAGAGAGAATTATGTTTTTAGGCTTAAACAATTAAAATATTTGCTATCCTTTACTTATAGTTCAACTTCACAATGTACAGGAATCTTTCCCTGCTCCTTACATAAAAAAAAAAATCACCTTTTTTATATGTTGTTATTAAAAATCTATTCCTATAATTCACACTTAGTATTAGTGAAGCGTTTATTTGCCTCTGTCCATAATGGGACTGTGAATGATTTCAATACTTACTTCCTAGTGAGTTGGGAATTGTTAGAACACAGTGGTTGAAATACAGTAGTTGGACAGTCCAATGAAGATGTAAATTTTGTTGTACTCATGTTTCTTAGGTTAAGAGTGGGCTGACTGTATTTCCTTGAGACAATAATGGGACATTGGGATGGCAAAAACAGGACAAGTATGCACTGGGAAAGAAGGTGAAGGAGGAGATGGAGCAATCTGACCGGGAGCAGAGTATCCAGGCCAGCAAAAGCTAAGTTCTGTTCAATGCCAATTGGCTATGGCATAGTAATAACATGTGGTCCGGCAGGATTTCATACAAATGGCCAGGACTGGTGCAAGTAATTCTGGCAATTTAGGCAAAAACCAACATTGGTACCTGCATAAACCTCACTCTAAATGTTCTGCCTGAAACACCTTCCCCTTAAACCATTCCAGTTCCAGGAATGTCCAATAACCTCTACATTGCCAGCAATAATCCCCAAGTGCTAGAAGTAATCCCCACAGTGCTTACTATGGCTGGACCACTTATGGTTCTGCTCCCTTTGAAGAAACACGTGCCGGTGCGGGGTGAAGGGGAATCCTTTTCCCCTGCGGCTCCGTTTTCCTCACGGGGCCGGAAGAGCAACAGTGGCCTGCTGCAGTCAGTGCTGGCAAGGACTGTCTTCAACAACAGGCAGTTATCAGAATGGACATCAATACAACATTTGTCACTAGTTTTACAAATTTCAAGTATAATTCCTAGTCTAAGAATTTTTTCCACAAAAATACATGCCATCAGAGAAAGAATAAACTTTGGCAAATTAAATTATCTTTCAGTGCTTTATATATATAAAATGGATGTAAAATAGTACCTGTCTCAGAATATTGCTAAAATGAAATGAGATAATACCTACTGTAAACTCTATATGGACAGAAATAACATCCAATTCCTAATTGAACACTAGCAGAGTGTTTTGCATATGATAAATGTTCCTTGTGTAAATCAATGAACAGATAAACACATAAATGAAGGAAATCTTAGAATACGAAAGCTATTAGAATGATCAATAAATTTAGGGAGCATGAAAGGAATTTATATGACCATAACTTATTATCTAAATTAATACCTCAGAAAATATAAGCTAAATAAGTTATGAAAAGAGTTGTTAATCACTTTTAAGAGAAGGTGGATGAGTTTAAACTTTATAAATCTGAGTGGTCATTTAAATACAATTGAAATATCCTTTGAGATAAACCCATTACATTAGGATAAACCCATTACATTTAAAGTTACTTCATGACCATTCACAATATTATTTCTGATGCACGAAAGTTTTATTATCCTTTAAGTGCAAAGTTAAATTAGAAAAACGAAAATAATCCATTACCTTTAAATGGAACTTCAAGGAGTGAGAAGAAAATAGAGGTAAGCATTCATTTTCTAGAGATTTTTAGCATTGCTAGTTTTCATCAAATTAAAAATAAATAAATAAAAAATTAGTGAATCCATAAAAGTAAACTGGAAGGCAATTCAATGCATGACAGTTAAATAGTTAATATTTTTATGTAAAAATGATTATGAATTCAATTTTAAAAATCTATAATCCAGTTAAAAATGGACTCATGGTATTAATCTGTCTAATAAATGAAGAATGACTAATGTTCAAAGGATATTAATTTAGACAAATGTAAACATTTTCTTTCTATAAAAATTATCCACCTGCAAAATCTATTTTTCCATCAAAATTTGTACATCAATATCTCCTATAAAATTACATTTGTGTGTCCTGCAGTGGTGTGCAATCATCTTTTTACTGCACCCTCAGAAATGCTGGGTAATATTGGCAATCATCTAGCATTGCCAATGGTGTGGTAAAAATGATTGTTGTATATGCCACTGAAGGATGTACACATGTAGATATACACATGCCTATGTATATCTATGTAGAATTCATTTGAAATAAGCTGCTAGCATAGATTTTAAAAATGTAGTCCATTCAACAAAAGTTTATTGATCATCAGTCACTATTAATAGGTACTAGGGCTACAAAAAAGTCTACAAAATAACAGTGAGAAATAATGTCAAAGAACAGGAAATGTTTGCAGAAAACCGAACAGCAGGGAGATAGCTAGTACTCTGGGATATTCTGACTTCTAGTCTTTGGCGAGAGCCCTCCCGGCCAGATACCATTGGAAAGTAGACACAATGAAGGCAGCAGTGAGTCATAGGCTGTCTAGAAGAGGAGTATTACAGGCAGAGGACACAACAAGAACAAAGACCGTGAGTGTGCCCGTGGTCAGAAAAACATGTATCAAGTGGCAGTGTGTTGTGTGGGAGATGAGGTCAGGCAGGTGGCCAGAGCCCAGATCTGGCAGCATCTTCTAGACGGTAGAAAGGACATTGACTTTTTCTCTGAGTATGATGTGAAGCCACTGGGATGTTTATCCATGGAAGTGACATCATGTGATTTATTTACTTTTTTATAGGCTGCTATCTGGAGAATAGACAATAGAGGGATCAGGGGATTAGGACCAGGGTGAATGCAGCGTTAGGCAGACTATTCTCCAACAATGTTTTAGGACTCAGAATCCTTTGGAACCTTCATTTTAAACATATGGCCATTTATCTGGTAGATTTTTGAAGGTTTTTTAAAATAAGGTTTCCTGTGATCTGATTTTTTTATTTTAATTAAAAACAGGCATATGCACTGTCCATTCTGCTGCTTCCTAACACATCTGGAATTGTGGTTTAGAGCACTCTGAGTTTCTTAATAAATGTTTCCTAGGAAGAAATTGCTTAGAAAGTCTTTTGCCTAATTCCTGCCACGAGTGATAACATTTCTCCCCAGATTTTGCAGATAAGATAGACAAGGTCCAAAGAGGTTAAGAGTCTTCTCGAAATTCTCAGAGGTACAAAGAAGGCAGAATGGAGATCACAACCAAGCTCACCTCTCAGCACTAGCACTTGGAAATCTCCCCTTATGGATGACATTAATACGAAGGAAGGTGGAGTATTTGGGTTTCTTGGTTTCAGAGCAGAGTCTGGTGTAAAAGTGGGTGGGAGTTTGATGAGAAAGATACACAGCCTGCCACCAATCAGGCTACTATTTCGGTGTCACTTAAGGCATCTATTTGCCTCATCATGATGACAGAAGCCTATCCTAAGAGAGGAATTAGTCAAATTACTACAGCGAAATGAAATGTCTCACTTCCAGCAAAGAGAGCATCCAAAGAAGTTTCTTGGATATCAAATCACTTTGCAAAATAATAGTTTGATGACTTAAGTGTGAACAAATCAGAAACACATGTTTTCAGTTTCCTGGGGAATAATGATTGCTTTAAAATTAACCTAAAGGTGCCAGGTGGAGTTTAGATTTTTATTAAGTCTCAAACATTTGGCAAATAGTTCAAGATGTTGGACCCAGTGTGCATCTGGATTCATCTAGTCCTGATATAAATTAGATATCACAAACATGTGTTGAGTTGTGTGGCTTTGATCTCCTTTCAAAAGGGATTGGATTCTTGGGACCTAACTTGCTCTCACAAATGGCAGTTCAGTGTGTGCCTGGATTTTCCTTCTCTTCACTAAGATTTTCCATTAACTCATGGGAATATGGATGAACATTTGGAAAGCCAGATTGAGAATGTGGCATGACCAAAGAAAACTTCATATTTAAAAATTCATAAATAAGATTTTCAGTAATAATCACAAATCTCCTCAGAGGACCTCTTTAATTGGGGGTTCACTTTTAGAGAACATCCTTATTTAAGAAATTGTGTGTGAAATTTTTTCAGCATTCTTACCTCGTTAGGAATCGCGATCGCAGAAAGTAATGAAACATGTAGACATATGAGAAAAATCCTTTTAATTCTACTCCCTGTGATTAAACTTAAAAAAAAGAACAAAATTTCTGCAACTCTTAAAGAAGATACCCCTTTGGATTTAAACTTGCATTAAAATACTGGTCATAAAAGATATGAAACCATCATGATTCCGATGAATATTATTCAGTATAAATGACAGCTTGCAGACACTGAGTGAACTTATTTAATCTAGTGTATTTTATTATCCTATTTAAATAAGAATTTTAATTTCTTCTCAAATTAATGTGTGTGTGCATATGTACGTTTTCTTTCCACTGACTCTATTTGCCTTTACTCCTCTGACTCAGTGAGGCAGGCTGTGCTGTGGAGGGCAGGAGTCGCAGGTATCAGCACGGGTAGAGGCGGACTCACTGCACAAGTCTGAGCTGCATTTCTTCTTCTATAGCATTAGGGAACCATGGAAAATGCTCCCCTTTCTTCTTCCTAGAATAGTCACACAATTTCTCTTTATATCCCAACTGAATCTGGAGGTTACATGTCTTAACGAACTCATTTTTCACTTTTATCAGGGAAACTTTCAACGCTGTTTAGCCTACTTTCATACAGGCCTCTCCTAGTTTTCAATGACTACTTCGATTTGAGTGTACTTATTATTTCTAGAGGTTTCCTTTAAAATGAAATTAAGGCATAAAATAGAAAGCTAAAACTCATAAGTAAATTCAGACTGGTAGATAATTTCAAAACTGAATTTCTTAATGATCATGAGGCATTTAAGAATTCTTAAAGTGAGAAAATAAAAATGCTTTGTGAACTGATTACACATAAGATTGTATAATTTGGTCTGATTGATTTTGATTTGTTTTTCTTTAGTGGACATTTGAAGAATTAGTATGAGCAGAAAGGTGAAAACCTTTGAATTATTCTTATTTCTGTTGCAAATTCATTCTCTGAATATTACTTAATCATCTATTCTGTGTGAGACATAGTTGTCACAAACCATGTACCAGTTTTATAACCTTAAATTTATTATTTGGCTTCTCTGTTGACCTAGTTTCTTCACTTATAAAGAGAAAATAGCAATGTGACTATCTGATAGGATGAGGACATACATGAAAGACCTTACAACTATTTCTAGCACATGGTACGAGAGCAATACTTTATCATCATCATCATTAATATTAAAATTACCTACAGTTGAGATGGGTATAGAAAAGAATCAGTGAACAGCACAGAAAATATTTGATCACCATGAAGCTCTATATTGGGTGATTCAAACCAGGATCTTATTGGAGGGAAGTTTAGGATTGGCTCTTACTGGGGAGGCCTGAAAAATGGCAGCAGCAAAAAGATCTCAGATCCAAATTCTTTTATAACACAACAAAATTTCTATTTTGAAAGGATAATTGAAGAATGAATTGTGGAGAGGCAAGAGTGAATATGGAGAGATAAGGTAGGAGACTATAACAGAAACATAGCTGAGAGTTGTTATTTGAACTAAAGCAGTGGTAGTGGAGTTACAGAAAAATGGACAAGTTGAAGACATATCTTAGAAATAGAACTCAGTACTTGATAGATTACCTATGACTGATGAGGGCGAACAAATTTGAAGACTCAAGCTTGAATCTCCCTTCTCCCTTAGATCTTTCTTTTCTCTTAGCAACAGAAGACTAGGTGACACATTTACTGAGGTGAAGACAATTGAAAAATAGACAAATTTTAGACCCATGAGGTTAAAGCTCCCTTTTAGCTGTCAAAGAGAAGACCGGGACTAGAGACATACTACTGTATAATTTTATCTTATAAAGGGTAAGGAAAACGGTCATATAGATATTGGGTTCAGACAGAGAGGAGAAAATAATTCAGGACCCCCAACTTTGCAAAGTTGGGATACAGAAGAGTCCTAGCAGGGAGGCTGAGAATGAGAAATGGGGGAAAAACTAAGATAAGGTGATTTAAGGGGGGAAAAATCCACCTCAAATGAAAGTCTCTGAAGGGCACGGTATATCATATCTCTCCTTTTGCATTATTAGGTATTGACTACTTAGATACCTCTTCCCCATAGTCATGCCTACTAGCTTCATAATATAAGTTGTAGCAGCAGCAGGTGGCCAGCAAGGCAAGGAAGAGATTGTTTCAGGGAATCTCTCTAGGTTAAATGCAGTCTCTCAATGGTGAAATTAAGGTAGGGGTGAAACATAATTTTAGATGTATGACTCCTTCATTCACATGTTTTGAATGCAAGGTAAGTTTGTTACCAATGGGCCTTATTCTCCTCTGTAAGTGAACTAAAACTATCTGCAAAGAACACAGCCTAGAGCCTTTCAAGGTCACACTTAGTTTTACCAGCTGATGGATTATTTCAGTCAGGGCCAATAAGCAAACTTCAGGAAACTATCTAGTAACATAGCAGTTCTTATTTTGATATTTTGTTTAAATTGTGACATATAAATCATCAAAATTGCTAATATGAATATGCCTCCATATGATTGCTTAGTATTTAAGACAAAGATCTTATTCATTTCTGCAGGCGCAGTATATAACCAGCATCTGGAAGTGTGTGGGAACTTAAATCAGTATTTCTTGAATGGGTGAGTAAATAAATACTCAGTTCAGACTGCTAAGGAAATAAAAATAGAGATTATAAAAAAAAAAAATTGGCTTCTATTATGATAAATTCTTACATCGTCTTTTATCTATGTTTTATACATAGTACTTACATGTATAATGTACTATTACAATCCAAAAGTTTCTTCTTAGGCATCAGTAGTCTTACAAAGCCATGAATTTTCCTTCATATATATTTTTTTCTCATAAGGAAACTATTTTGCTAATGGAACGAAGCCTGTGAAAAGAACCAAGCCAAAACTCTGTAACACCAACAGCGACTGTAAAGCTAGCTGTGACATGGTAAATACTATATCTTATTTTGCAAAAAAAAAAAAAAGAGCCAAATTGATATTTAATCGTCTGATAGTTATGCCAGGAGCCCACAGACTGCAGAAGAAACACTTGTAGATTGTAAAGTGATCTTTAAAGAAAAATGCTGACCCTGATAAGCATTTCCATGTTTTGAATATTTGCTTTTCAAGAAAAGATGTTGAGTACTCCATTTAATATGTTAGCTGGATGCAGCTGTTTAGATATTTGTTTGGTCTGCTATTGAATTTTTCATTAAAAATATGTGGTTAACAGCAGCCAAGCTGATTTGCATGTGTGTGTTTCTGATTTGTTCACTGCTTTGCCTCCCATCTCCTACATCTTAATCACACCCAGGCGCTTGCCCCATTACATTTCCAGAAGGGAAGTGATGGACATCCTTTGACTCTCTTCATGACCCCCTGATAATCCTGTTTCACACACAGGCTCCCTGCTGTATGAAACACAAAAGCTGCTACTGTAGTTCTTTACTTCCAGTCGATATTCTGACAGACTTGATCTAGCAAATTAGTATGCTGTGGTAGGGGCACGACAAAAGACCCTTTTGACACACTCTGAATCAATACCAGGGCCGACAGAGAGCCATTTCACTGTAGTTCTGTTATTTTTTCCCTTTTGATGACCCTTTGCTTTTTTTCCCCAAGCTTATATGACCTTGTCAGATTTAAAAACATAATGTTAGGAAAGCCATCTTTGCACACACATGTGTATGGGGGTGCGTGTACCTGCACACAGCAGATGCACAGAGCATCTATATGTCAAAATTCCAAATAAAATTATTAAAGCAAGTTGCAGCTGGTAAGGATACAAATGCCTTAAAATTGTCTCTTTTTTTGCTAAAGAAGAAAAAGGAAAAAAATAGGAAAACAATCATCTCATCTAGATCTAGTATTTGTGCATGTAGTCCAATTAGGCAGATTACTTTTCATAGCAGGCTATATAGATGGATATTGCTAGTTTTTGAATTCTAAAACTTGTTAAAATTATATATATATATATATATATATATATATATATATATATGCAAAGTTCCCTGGGTAGTTTATATTTCAAGTTGTTCATTCATTCTATGAACTAAGACTCCTGAGTGTATGATACTGAAAACTTGGTTAAATTTCTGAGGTTAATATCATCAGAAAGTAAACTTGAAGCAATTGCAGAGAACAAAGCAAAACTAGCAGCAAAGACAAAATTGTCTCTTAATTAATATTTATTGTAAAAAGAAATTTTAATAAGCATGCATTTTTGGTACAGGTATTCTAGTTTTCCACTCATATATAAGGTCTCCAATATTAAATCTCACTCAGTGCAGGCATAACATGACCTCTGCAAAGATTTGGTTTTGAACAGAAACACATATTTAATATAAATGTTGGTCTTTTATTAAGTTTAATCTAAGTTTATCAGATGTATTCAGATGTTTGAACCTCATTTATTTTATTTAAAGGCATAATAATGTATATTATAATACCAACTCATTTAAATTACGTGACCTTTTTTCATGCATTAGATAGAAAATAAGAATCGTAGACTCTAAAAATGATCTGTGTTCATATCATATCTGTGGCCTACTTTTTCATATTCCAACCATAGAACATCTTAATTTAGCTTAATGTGGCTTAATGTGTGAATGCTCAAAACGCTGACCAAAGGAAAATTCAATTAAAAAAATTAGGGACTTTCCCATACCAAGAAAACACTTCTTTGAATACAAAAAAACCTACAGGAAACACAAAAATGTCCTCTCCTAAAACAGGTGCACAGGTGATTTCTTTTGTCTTCCAGGGAATATGTACACCATCTATATAGCACTTACTCACCTTCTAGCACAGAAACGCTGTTCTCCAAATAAAACAGCTTTGTAGGTCTATTCAAACCTAAGACTACTTAAGTTGATCCTGCTAGAAGCATGTTGGTAGAATTACCCAATCTATTTCCAAATCCTCATTCAATTTTCTTCAATGAAACATTACTAGTATCTCAAATAGTATTCAAAATGATCCCATCTTGGGAACAGTTTATATTCTTTTGATTTATCAGTTCTAATTTTAAAGTGCACCGATTCATAGGTCTCTCTAATAGGACACAGACTTGGATGATATAACAGAAATCACAATTGCATTAAAATTATTTGTACAAATTCCTCTGTGAAGTCTACAATAGTAGGGCAATACAATTCTGGAATATATGGTATTAATATTTTTAAAGACTATTGTTGAATAAAATTTCTTTTATGTAAAACAAGCTGTACAGATTTTAGAGACGGTAACTATATAGTAGAAACAAGATCTTTGTTATGACTGCAGTTTAGATAATAAGTTGAAAGACAAAGATTAGATGAAGAAAAGTGGTTTTCCTAAAATGCTGTGTCTGCAAAATAAAAGCATTAAAAAACTTCCTGCATTTTGTAATTCAAGGAAAAACTGATTTTTTCAAATGTCTGTGACTTTGTCTAAGCAAATCAGAGAAATCTAGTAGTCTTTCTAGAAACTGACGCTCCCGCCCTGTGATACTCTGACACACACTGTGACCAGCCAGACAATAGAGATGGTAACTGCTCTACCATTAAATGAGATTCCTCTTCAGATAGAACAAGATTTTAACTTTAAATGCTGGCATTCAATTACTTGACAGAGGACAAAGAACAGAGAGGAATATGAAGACACGAGAAGGTTGTTTGTTGAATTATGATCCAGAGAGGAAATCTCCATTGATAAGCAAAGATCTCTACAAAGATGCACTGGAGTTATTCTTGTTGCTGCTGCTGATGGATGTTTTTCTCCACTGCTAATCACTGCTTGTTTTTCAGAGGGAAATTTTTTTCTGATGAACTTTGATGACCTTATATTAGTTAGTTAAGTCTTAGACATAGGTTGATTGAAAATTCTCCAGTCCAACCTTATTTCTCTTTGTGTATAGAAGTGTTCTTCTTAGAAAAAAATTGCATGCAAGTTTGTTTGTTTCTGAAGCTTCTACACAACTGCACATTTCACTTGAGAACTTCAAGCAAAGGAGATTAGATGAAAGTCAAGTCCACAGGAAAAGTATCTTATTCAGACAGAAGATATCCTGTTTCTGGATGTCCTAATTTATCTTATACAACTTGTTTGACTAAAGAATATTTCATGCTGCAAATAAAGCAAAACATAATACCAATAGTTTCCATGAGGTGGTTTAATAATATTAGGTCAGCTTTATGAAAGAGCCTTTATTTTATTGTTATGTCTTTTTTCCATATATACTATTCATTATATACACATTGCTGATGTTTCTGGTTTTATTTTAGCAAGAGAAAAATTCAAAGTTAAAATTCTCACGTTAGACATATTCCATACTGAAAACACTCTCTGTGTGAAGCTTGAGTATTATAAGATATAAATCTTCTTTTCTTAAAAATGAATAATTGCCATCTGACATGAGATTTGAAAGAACATAATGTGCTGAATATGGAAAATCTTAATTCACAACAATCATGTGGATACCAAATTCTTACACAAATAATTCCTGACTATTTAGTAATTTTTTATCTATTTTTTTCTAGATAAGAACTTTTTTTCCTTTTTGAAATCCTATCTGCCTCCTGATAGTTTAATTTCCTCCAACGTTCTTAAGCCAGTGCTAAACAAGTGATAATAGAGAAACATGTAATTCAAGAAACTCATCTGTATAGCTTTTAAAAAATGATCTCTTGTTCTACTGTTTTCAATACAATTAAAATATTGAAATGTTAAGGTGAATGACTACATAATTTATAAAGACTGAAGGAGACTAACACAAATAACACTTGTCAGATTTTCAACTCATGTTAAACAAACTACTATGAAATAATACAATTTTTCAGGAACAGAAAATAATCCATATGGGAAAAATAGCCATTGGTAGGGAGAAAATGCAAACATAAGAGAAGCAGAAAAAAGGTGATACCAAAATACATACTCATAACCTCTTTACTAATGACTGCATGACTTTTATATTTATTCTACCTGATGCGGCCTTTTGAATATTCTCCCTTCCAAATATTTTTAACTGTAGAATGATTATAAAAGAGAAAAATGTCATTAGAATGACTACTATCTTCTTGACTTTTGAGAATTAGGATAACCTGGCAAGAAAATAAGCTCAATATTTAATGCTATCCCAAATTTCATTATTAGTCTATAACTTCAGTGAATCCTACAGAAGTCAGAAGGCAACACCATACCTCTGGAGCTATACTCCTCTCTAAATTAGGCAAGTCTGGTTTGAGTGGAGTAACACATAGAGTCAAACCCCGTTGACCCCTTCTAAGAAAGACTACCTTATTACCCTACTCTTTATGTAAATGTCCAGTCACAATAGGATGCTCACTATTTCTGACATAACTCCCCTTCTTGTTTACAATTCTCTGTGTTCACATTTCCCTACCCATCTTCAAAATTTAGTTCATCTATGACCTTCTCCTTGATGACTTTAAAGATTTCAGAGGGAGTTAGTCTTTCCTTTTCTCTTGGAACATTCTGTCATCTATTGACATTAGCAGTAAATGCATCTCTCGCCCTAAGCCATTCTTTGTCTTGCATTATGCAGTGCAGTCATCAAAAATCTTTGCTCACTTGAATTGTTCTCCTATAGGCATCAAGTCTGAGAAGGAAGAAAAACATTAGTGAAACATATTGAGAAAACATACCGAAGCCTCTATTTCTCATAATTTGTTCTCTCCATATTTTCATAATGCTTCTCCTCATCTTGCTGAGGCCACTCGTACTTTTTTCATTGTTATGACCTCCTTCCTCTTTTCTCATCAGCCACTTAAAATTCCACCTGAGCTTTTCAGTCACAATACCGTAAGACCTACAGATTCATTCCTCTGAAAACTTCTCTGACTTCTTACTTTTCTTTGGTTTCTAAGACAACATTTGTTGAAAGAAAATATACCTACCTTTGATTTTTCACTTTTCTCAACACAATCTCCACAAAACCTTAGTTTTTCTTGGTTTTTACTTATAGGATAAGTCAAGGGATGGTAGAACAATTTGTAGTCATTTGATGACAGATACCAGAACTCAGTGCCTTAGATTTTAAGGAACTTTGCTCCTGACGTAATAGGATTAAGTCAGTTTAAATATGTAATTCATTTAGATTTCCTTTTTCTCTCAGACATCTGCCATCATAGTGCTGATTTTGTCTAGGTGAAAAACATATGACTTGCTGCAGGGTGATGGGGAAATTCACTTAGTTTATGTCCGCTGTAATTTTTAAATTTTTTCAAGTGTTAGAATTTGTCAATGAAGAATTCTTTTCAGAAATTAAAACATAGTGAATAGCATGATTGCCGAAACATAACACCTTACTCTCCAATCAGTGAAACTTTATACTCCAGAAAGCTTATGAAAATGCTACTTTGTCTATTACCATGAATCTTAGCTAAATAAAGCCCTGTAGCATTTTACAAGACATTGCATAGTATAGAGTAGGTGCAAATGAAATCACAGCAGCTACACACAAAAGCTGACTCAGCGGTAGGAACGCACCAGGTGCGTATTTGATTGCTCATTTTTCTTCTCCTATTTGAACCACTTTCTTGATGTGGATAAACTTTTATACCATCTCTAGTCCTCTCTTTCACTGTGCTATCTTTTCAAATTTATCATGTTTATCATATTTAAGGGTGTAGACAGGAGTGAATGTGAGTATTCAGGTAGTCAGGAGGAGGAGGAAAAAGCATTTAATTTATCTTATTTAGTTGTTCATCTTGATTTTTCATCCTGGTCCCAGGATGCAAATCCTAGTCCTTGGGTTGTATGTGGATAATACCTGGCTGGAGGCAGCAAACTCAACCACTGCTCCACTACATTGTGCCCAGACTAGCTCAGAAGAGTTGTACCTCTTTATCAGAAATCAAAGCTGTACAGATTATTTTCTCCTGGTATTATTACTTCTTTGTGAATAAAATCATATAAGGTTATAGAAAACACTGGTTGGTTGCCGACAGAACATCTTCCACTTTCTTTTCCTCATGGAAAAAACGTCTGACTTTTCTTTTCAAGTAGTTACTTTTTTTCTCCAAAATCATGTGTCTCAGGGAAATGCACCCTGGTTTAGGATTATCCTACTCTGTCAATATTGACTATGAAATGAGAATGTGAACACAATTTGGTGAAGTTGAAGGAAATTTTGCTGAGGGTGTGGGGAATTTCTTCACAAAAAGAGAACAAGATATCTTTGTTCTTTATCAGATATTTTCACAATTGTCTGATAGCCTGTACCATTGTACTTGCTTTCAGCTCAGAATAAAAACAAAACCAGCAATGGTAGAGAGGAGGATTGACAATGAGTTGCTCTTAGGTGACATTTTTAAGCTGTTGGTTCAAACATCAGTTCAGCCTCTGAGTTTACCATTCACATGAAATCAGACATTTTTTTCTTATTCCAACTATTAGTTGAATACATTGTAGTTGAAAATATCCTGATGTCAGAGTGCACAAAATTCAAACCCTAAAGAAATACATCAAGAGTCATTGGTTATCTCAATCATTTTCCTTATCTCCATTACCTTTATACTTCTACCAAGAGGGAAAATTCTCTTGAAAAGTTTATGTATTAATTTCCTCTTTTATAGCATTCAAATGAACTCTGCTACTCTCACTCCCAATATCTGTTAAATTGACACTGTTAAGAGCTAATGTTTTAACAGGGAGACCTAATAGGAGAACAAACAAGAAGAACAAAGCTTTTTACCTCCAAGACCTAAGAACAGATGCAAGGAAAGGGCAGGTTGCGAACATTACCTGCTTCTGTTTTACCTTCAGGAAAGCTTAGAAGCTACCATTTGATTATGTGCATTGCTGTGTAAGATTATAAAATAAGCGTTTTATATACAAATGGACAAACACTGTCTTTTTTGGCAATACTTTTATCCAATGAATCTTGACTGAGGGTACAAGATATCATTACAGTTCTGGTGAGAGAGAGAGATTTGTCAGACTTAATTCTACAAGAACAGAGTGCAGGGTGAAGAGGCAATAAGGCTGTGTAATCAATATGGCAAGGATCATAGACATGGTATATAAAACAATCTCCCACCGTGTCTTTCTAGTAGGTTTGGGAGAGCACAACATTTCCTATGCAGTGATAGCCAGGACTCAAGAGTTCTTTGTTAAATCATTTTTGCTGACTTTCTGGGTGTTACTACCATGAACCTCTCCAACAATCTCTCCACATCCCAGTTTCAATGCTGCAAATTTGTGTTCTGAAGGAGCTAATATCTGGAGAAACACTGCACTGTAGTCTCTTTCTAGGGATAGTTTTCTGATCTTCTCTGCCACAGTCCATGTCTGTAACATTATTCCTTAAACTTGAGCCCTTGTTAGTACAGAAGTATCTTAGAGTCTTCTGGAATTTGACTCACAAGCCAGGGCTGATGAACTATTTCCACTCCCTGAAAATTATCTTCTTTAAGGTTAATCACAGGCATGAATGGAAAAAAGTCCTGACGCTCATAACCATTGTTCTGCTTACTATGACATCAATGACAACAGTAATCATAATCAAACATAAGCAAATGATTATTTGCTATACTCCAGACACTGAAGGAGTTTAAGTTTCACAACTGCTTTCTATAGTGGATTGTACTATTTTGTCCATATTGGAAAAGATAAAACTGAAGCAAAGTGAAACTAATTGTCCTATGATCTTACAACCTCTTTCCCGATCCCACAAGAACTCAAGGCAAACAAACATTGGTAGAAACTCAAGATATACTCATTACAAATAATTTTACTGCTTTGTAAATTCTCAGGAATTGGTTTGACAGGGAAGGAGAGGACAATGAGAAAGTGGCAAATCAAAAAGTCTGTATCCCTTAAATAGCTTGCCACAGAGGACTCTTTGTCTAATCAGGGAGAACAGACTATTTTAAAAGGAAAGAGTTAAGAGTAGTACCAGGTGATGCGTTATATAGCTAAATGCATTATCACACAAATTGATTTACAGTAGGATGTCTATATGTGAAAGGGGCCCATACTTCATCTGTGAGTGAACAGGCCCAAGAGGAGGCATCCAGACACATTAACTAAAGTGACTCCCTTCTTCAATGTCAGAATAAGCAATGTCTAAGGAATTTGATAAATAATGTTTGAAATAGATTGGTACTAGAAGACCCTGGACATTTCAGGATTCATTTTCTAAGGCAGCATTTCCCATATTTCTCAAAAGTGACAGATAAATAACAGAAGATAGTTGCATTGGATAGAAGCACAAAATCAAATAAATGTCCTGTGCCCTGAGTTCCACTCTCCTCTCACTTTCAGCTATTGAAATTCATCCCATGCAGTTCAAATAACAGGTCTAATAAGCCTACTCTAGTCCTCATTTTGACATGAACTCATTTTCCTTCTAATTTCCTCTTCCTTTGTGTTTCTGTAAGGACTCAGAGTTATTGTTCATCTCCCACTACATAAGTTGAAAGTGTCAATCCTTGTTTTCTCAGCTTCCCTTGCAGCTAGGACTTAGGCATATGACTAGACTCATCTAATACGGTGACCCTGTTCTAGATTTTGAATCAAGAAACAGTGACATGGAAGAGCATAAGCTTTAGAGAATTCCATCTGAAGGGGTGATAGCAGTAACACCCATATCCCAAAAAATGCAGTGAAGCATAGTGGGGAAGGGGAGATGTGGAATGGTCAGGGTCACCACTGCAGTCATTCTATTTGAACCTGTTCTCTGTTATGCAATGCTCTGTAAAATGCTGGATTCCTTAAGGTAGCAGGGCACATTGCAAGGTCTATGAACTGCAAAAGGATCAGTGTTTCCTCATGACACCAGCTTTATGGTGTGATTTGACTCTGGGTTCCCTTAGCTTTCTTGTGCCTCCAATTTCCACTTTTCAAGGCTTCCCATTGATAGAAAACTTCCTAGTAAGAGCTCTGGCAAGTATATTGACTTAAACTATTATTTGTTCTATTCTTGATAAAGAAGGAAGTTGTTAAATATTACCATATGTAGGGTAGCTTTCATAATTACTTGTTCTATACCAGTTACCTGTTGGTAATGGAATAATCCATGGTTTGTTTGGATAAAAAGAGTGTATTTGTTGAATCAATATACTCATCAATCTGTAATCTTTATTATATGTATTTTTGTCTCATATCTGTGATTCTTTTATATATGAAAATTGAAAGTGGTCAAATGACTGCCAAGCAGTTTCAAATTTGACTTTGGAGAAGAAAGTATGCCATTTTCCTTACTCTTACCTATTGAAAGTTCGATAATATGGTTGATTTTTCTTCCTTAGTAAGACTACTCTGAATAGTCTAGACAACACTGAGTTTATGTATTAGGATGAGAAATTTACAAATATTTATTAAAAGGACAAATGTCATACCTTACTATAGTGTTTACGTCAATGACTTCTTCATATACTGTATCCATGATAGCATTATCTAATATTTTTATCATGATTATTCTTTTTTTAATTATTATTTTACCTAAATGAGCTCACTTGATTCTTAGGGCAAATCTATATCAAGTGGTAATTTGTAAGCTGTAAGTCCAGAATTCACTGCATGCTTGCTTGCTTAAAAAGTGCAATTTCTAGGTTACATGATAAGCTTCCAGTAATCCAAACTAGTTAGTGAAAAGTCAGAACTAGACTGTGCTCTTTTGTCCCTGAGAAAGTTGCACTATCAGACTTAAAGGACTGAACCGAGATCATCAGTCAATCAGTGTGACAGCCAAATATTTTTTTAAGCTTCTACAGGCTCCTTAACATTGTCCTAACCCTTGCCACTTGAGATACAGAAAAAACATTTACCGTGGTCACTGCCTACAAATATTCTGCTCTTCTAATTTCCCCTGTGTAAAATGTCCAAGCGGACATAAAGTAGAGATAGAAAACAGGGAGAGAAGGATGGGGGAAAGTCCTGAAATACCTCATTTCTACAGAAAAGAAAGGCTAGAGTGGAGTATCAGAAAGCCCCTCCCACTTACTCAGATGTATAGTACTTAAGCCTTAAATGTGACAGTGGAAGGAGCCCAATCTGAGCAAAATTATAAATTTGGAATAATCTATTTTTACCACTTTTCTTTGATGATTGTCTTCTCTTCGGAAGATATTACTAGTTTCCTCTTCATTCTTGATGCCTAGTACTTCCTGCATTCTATCAGACCTGGGAAACTGTTTCTTAAACTTATTTACAGTAAGTTGTTAATGATTGACAATGGTTTAATATCTACCTGTTTCAGCAGAGCCTTCAAAGCCTTAATGAAGGCGACAAATTGCATGGGACCTTGAGGCATCCTGTTAGCTAATGAATGGAATACGTTCAAGACAGACCATTTTTCATCAGCTTTTAAATTAATACCACTATGCTTAGTCTCACCTTTTTTAGTGTTTATGTTGTTTCATCTATATGGAATGATATATTATGTTACATACATATTCTGATTATCTCCAAGAAAAATGTGTTTTATCTAACAGATAAATGGAGAATAATATTGAAATAATAATAGTAGCAATAATAGCAAAGCCTATGAAACATTACAATGCAGTGGGAAGAAAAAGAAGCCTGGGGTGTGTTGCGCATTGAATGGTGGTCCTATCCCAAAATTTATGCCTACATCCAAACCCTTGGAACCTGTGAATTTGACCTTATTTGGAAAAGTGGCCTTTGCAGATGTGATTTATTCTGAGTCCTAATTCCAATGACCAATGTCTTAATAAGAGATATTCAGAAGAGAGACACTAGCAAAAGAAAAGGACACATGAAACAAAGCAGATATGGGAGCTGTGAAGTCACAAATAAAACAATGTCTGAACTTAGCTGGAAGTGACCAGGAATGGAATCTCCCTTAGGTCCTTTAGAGGGAGTGCAGCCCTGCTAAAATCCGTATTTTGGACTTCTGGCCTCCAGAACAGTACAAGAATAAATTTCTCATGTGTTAAGTCATTAACCTATGGTAATTTCTAATGGCAGCCCCAGCGAATGAATAGAGCATAAGTCTGGACACTTGCATCCCAGTCTGTTAGTTATTCTTCTGTGGCCTTTGTGGCCTTGGATTACAATACTTCTCCCAGCCTCAGATTTCTTAACTACTCAATCTTTGGTTGATCTTCCTCAAAGTTAAAGTTCCTTTCCAGCCTTAGCAATTCTAATATTATGCTTATGTTTAATGTTGTATATTTTAATGTCTTTTTTATAACTCCCCTGTGAGGAATTTAAGGCAGATTCCTTAAACATAAGGGATTTGGGGCACTGAGAGGTTCTTGCCTCATTCAGTTATTTTTTCTCAAATATTTTTAGCACCTCTGCTATGTCCAGGTACTTTCTGATGTATGGGAGATTAAAAACAAAATTATGTGACCCAAATCATTAGATAGCATATTGGAGATTGTTCATTATCCCCAGTAATACCTTTTTACTTTATGGTAGGCACACGACAGGTGAATTGAGATTTACATTTTCCAATTAAAGTTAGCTATTTATAAATCAATGGCAAAGGTACACACAACTAAGTATTCTAAATGCTTTAAGGTATAGATTTTCTGGTTTTTGATGCAGCTATGTATGGCCACATGGCCACGTTGCAGGTGATGGGCTATAAGAAAACGGGTATATCCCCAAAAAGGGAGTGTCCTTCTTTGGCCTAGTTTGTGCTGGACAGAACGCCAATGTTGTGTCAGTTTGCATATTGGATCATGAAGTAATTGTGAGTATGGAAAGCACTCACAAGAAAGCAACAAGACAAGAAAATGCACAGCCTATCACACCATGACAGCAAACGCCTCAATTTACCGTTCTTAACTAAGAGGCAGATACGTTTTATCTTGTTTATGTCAGTGTTACTGAATGTGTTATCTATGGATAGTCAGATCCTTTGGCTCTGTCTTTCTGTTTCTCATTGGAATACAACTTCTCCCCTCTCCACCCAACAGCATCTCTACCAAAGACACTGACATGCAGACACACTGAGAATTCTAAGTGTTCTTCCTGTTTTTCACTGGCATTATTTCCTTTGTTCCTGTTCTGCATTGCTGTGGCCTTGCATGCGCTCGCTCTCTCTGTCTCTCTGTCTCTCAGTCTCTGTCTGTCTCTCTGTCTCTCTGTCTCTGTCTCTGTCTCTCTGTCTTTGTCTCTCTCTGTCTCTCTGTCTGTGTCTCTCTCTCTCTGTCGTCAATGATCAAACCTGGTGTCTGCTCTACAAGGTTGTCAGAGACTGAAATATAGACTACCCTAAAGGAAGTACATCAGGGTCTGTGTCCCGTGAACCTGTGAACAGATTCGGGGTGAGCTTTATACTTGCAGTGTTGAACGTGCCCGGGGCTTTGGGATTACCTTAAGAGCTCCAGTCAGAAGGTTAGGATGCTGATTTGGAGTTTTGGACACCATTGTCATTAGTCACAGATTTAGTGACTAGCTATTTTGCTGGAATAAAAATAGATTATTGGTTTCTCTGGAAACTTTGCTTATCTTCTTCCTCCAAAGGAAGAAAGGAACTATAATTATGTGACAAAATATTTGCTAAAAATTGTTCATAAAAGTAATTAGTTTTGATTCTAAAACTAAATGTTTATTAAAGCCCAAGTCCATTTTCCTGATCCAGGGAGAAACCACACCATAAGTATGACTGTTAGGTGCTACTGTGGTGATTATTGCATCTGGTCTAGTATACCTGTTGACATGCTTTTAAATCTTTCAATGAAACTCATTCCGAATGCCTTTAATTAGAGTCTATTAACAGCAGTCTTAAATTTTGTTCATCCTTCTCACCTTTAACAAATATCTTTATTGCCATTTCATGCTCTATGTGCTTATCCTTACACTCATAATTTTAATCCATTACCTCCAAACACGTTACTTAAAGATATTGTGCTAAGGACTGACAAGAATACAAAGATAAATCAGGTAGAAGTTATGCTTGTAAGAATTTATGATCCAGTAACCATCCTTAGGCACAAATATTTGAGAAAAATTATCCATGAATAACTAAAAGTAGCTAGAGAGTTAACAAATGCTGTTAAGTCTTTCAAATAAATTACTAGCCAGGTTGACAACCATGCAGAACTCCCAGGCAACAATCCCCTTTCAAGGGAAAGGTCTTGCACAATCAGGGAGGTACCTAAGAAATAGAAAAGCTGTGCTTGAAGCACTTTGTAGTGAACTCTTTGAGGTTATCAGATGCAGGAGCACTATCCACATCTAGGTGCTTCACATGGATCATTTTCTTCCTTGAACAATGATGCCCCCTGCTATGTGATTTGTTTTATCATCCTTTGACTGCTTGATGGTTACTCTAAATTAGCCCATGCCGTTTCTTGCTACACTCTACTCCCACTCTCTTCTTTCTACTTCATGATCTTCCTGCTTTAAATTCTATACTGTCAGCAACAACACTCTCTCTCTCTCTCTCTCTCTCTCTCTCTCTCTCTCTCTCTCTCTCTCTCTCTCTCTC